>AWOL01S0064107.1:13781-130577 GCA_000715115.1 Nicotiana otophora
TATATATATATATATATATATATATATATATATATATATATATATATATATATATATACTACGATAATGATGCTATCATTAAGCTACGAAAAGTACAACTAACTGACAACGAATGCCAAGCTTATTCTATAATAAAATGGGCAGCATCTTCACTAATTTTGTTACATTTCCATGTCCTATATTTCAGCAACAATCCAAACAACAACCAGTAGATATATGGAACACGACAAACATAATAACACGTCAAGCGGCAAGCTCAGTTCGTGTCTAATAACACTATATTTTGAACCCTTTCCCTCTTATTTATATTCAAGAAAATGTTGATAATAACAACACAATATACTCAGGTTATTCCATAAATTTTTACAGCCATAAAATACTGCAATAACACCTCCCAAACAGTCCAACAATCAACAACATCACTAACAAGCCTTTCGATCAATATATCACAAGTTCTAACTTCAACGACTTAGCTGTAACTTGGATAAACTCAAATACATGTAGAATAAGAGGTTCCTTACCTTCAAACAGATGTAACAACTCGAATTTGAGATTACTTCCCCACAAAGTATCCTTCCAATGCAGCCACAAGAACAAGGAAGAGAAACTAGCAGGCACTTCGGGTTTCTCGGCACTAGAATCGCTTTGAGATACTTGAAATCACTTAGGGTTTGTTGACGCCAATTTGACCCTCCCTTTAAAAATTAATTAATTTTATACTTAATGGTTTGCAATAAATGTTTTGAAAATATTTTCTAATTAATAATGACTATTTTTGCAAAAGAATTAAATATTAATGATGTTGAAATTAATAATTTAATATTATATAATTACAAATATATCATACTTACAATTTTGAGATTATTAAAATAACCTTTATATACATTATGTAGGTGCAATAAATTATTCCTTAATTTTAAGTTAATTAGTCCACTATTTCAATAACTCAAAATCAATATCATAATTTGGAAATTAAAGTATTTTTATAATCAATTAATTACAATAATTAGTGTTGCACCCTATTTTGCACTAGTCAAGATAAGATTCAACTTGTGAATTCACTGTTATTGATAAAAGAGAGTCGCCACCTAATATTTAAAGGTATACTAGGGTACCTATTTAATTACTAAAGTCATATTCTCTATTAGTCTGCTAACCAGTGAGATTTTGGGTAAGGGTTCTTGTTCTTTTAAGGAGAAAGTGTTAGACATCCTGTCACGCTCCAATTTCTCCTATATGCCGTGATGGCGTCTAACGTCGCCGCTAGGCAAGCCAACTGTGAACTAATCCATATTATTTCTCTTTTTAATAAGTTTCCAAGTAATTAAATTCTATTTATTAAGAAAATAAGGAGTAGAAAATTTAATAAATAAGACACGACAACTAAGTGACTATCATAGTGATATAAGTACTCCAAAACCATAAAGTCTACTAGTGTGTGTGCCAAGACTTGGTGTCACAAGTGTATGAGCAACTAGTGAATTATACAAAACACTAACTATTGTCTGAAATAAAAATAGATAGAAAAATAAGTGCAAAAGAGAGACTCTAGGTGCTGCAGGGCGGCTTAGGAAGCAGCTCACCACTAGGCCTCAGGGTAACGGGGGTGCGCGCCGGTAAGACTGCCAGATGCACCTGCCTCAGATCCTGTACGGTTAGTGTAGATGTGTAGCGTGAGTACATAAACAACATGTACCCAGTAAGTACCTAGTCTAACCTCAAAGAAGTAGTGACGAGGGGTCTACATCGACGCTTACTATGGGCTAATCAAGAAAAACACAGGAATTCTAAATAAGCATGAGTTATGTACATAATAATATTAACTCAATAACAAGCAGAAAATAAATAGATCTTTCACTAATGGTAAATTCCAAGTCAGTTTCTGTGATATGAAATTTTAAGTTCTCAAGCAATAAAATAATATCAAATATAATTAAACTCCAAGTATTTTCACGCACGATTATGATGAAGTCGTACGGCCCGATCCAGAATAATGTGTATATTGCCAAGGGTCGTGCGGCACGAATCATAGATGCATCTATCTACTGCCAAGGTGTTCGGCCCGCTCCACAAGAAAAGATGATACTTTATGAACAACCGATTTACAAGCTAATACAAGGCTAATGTACAAAAAAACACAATTTTTATTAACGATCAAGTAACCCGCCGAAAATTAGGTAAGTGGAAGTCGATCTTTTACAATTCCTCTGTCAAGTTCCAATATAATTTAGGCACTTAAATTAACAGGTAGGGTGCAAACATTACAAATATTTCATGATTTGGGTCCTAAACTACCCGGACATAAGCATAATTAGTAGCTACGTACGGACTCTCGTCACCTCGTACGTGCGTAGCCTCCAAAATTAGAAGAAAATAATAATTTAAATCACCTATTGGGTAAAATCCCTCTTACAAGGTTAGACAAGAGACTTACCTCGTCTCAAAGCTCACTTTCCGATTTCAAATTCACTCTAAAGCCTCAACTCGATGCCGAACAATCCGAAACTAGTCCAATGCTATATAAATTAATCAATACATGTTCGAAAGTTCGTATTCTATCTATTAGAGTAATTACCTAACCCCTATTGGAAGATTCATAAAATTCACCCCCGGGCATACGTGCCGTATTCCGGAAAGTTTCGAAGATATTTGTTACCCATAACCTCACGAACTCAAATATATAATTTTCACTCAATCCCATAATTATTTTTGTGGTTAAATCCTATTTTTATCAAAACCTAGGTTTGTTCATCTAAACCCATAATTTTCATAATTTTACATGCTAAAAGCTACCCATAATCTATGTATTTAACTTACATTGGATAGAAATTACTTACCTCCAATAGCTAGGTGAACAACCCTTCTCTAAGAAGCTCCAAAATCGCCAAAGAAGTGAAAGAAATGAGTCAAAAATGGCCTAAGTCCCATATTAAATGAACCTCACTGCCTCTAGCACTTCCGCTTCTATGGCTCTATGGCAGCTTTTGCGGCTCCGCATTTGCAAAAATATCGTCACAGATGCGGCTATCCCCCAGTTGGCCTACTTCCGCATCGGCGGACACTGGCCCGCTTTTACCGCTTTTGCGGTTCCTTCCATCGCACCCGTGCTTTCGTAGGTGCACACCATGCTCTACATCTGCGGTCTCTGGGCAGCCCACGCTGGGCCGCTTTTGCAGCTGTTGGTTCGCATCTACGGCTGGCCCTCTGCAGGTGCGATTGCACCAGAACTGTGATGCTTCAGCTATTCTTCCCAAGTCCAGCTGAGTTCTGTGCCTTGTCTGAATGGCATATGGGGCCCCGCCCAAACATACCAACGAGTTCGAAATCATAAAACGGACCTGCTCGCACCCTCAAAATGTGGATAACAACATTAAAACTACGAATCACAACCTTAAACCAATAGAATCAACTTATGAACTTCAAATTCTTCCAACTTACTCCGAACGCGCCGAAGCATACTTAAACTACTCGAAATCACACCAAATTTTGCGTGCAAGTCTTAAATCACCATAAGAAACTATTCATGGGCTCCGAATCCCAAACGGACCTCAATAACACCAAATTCTACTCCAAACTAAAATTAAAGAACTTTTAAGCTTTCAATAAGCCAACTTTCAACCTCAGGCACCGAAACGCTCTCGGTTCATCCAAAACCCGATCCGAACACACGTCCAAGTCAAAAATAATCATACGAACCTATTGGGACCATCAAATCCTAATTCCGAGATCGTTTGCTAGAAAGGTTGACCAAAGTCAAACTTACCTCTTTAAGGCCAGTATTAAGGAACTAAGTGTTTCGATTTTAATCCGAGCCCTTCCAAATCCTGAACTAACCATCCCCGCAAGTCATAAAACAGTAAAAGTACATAAGGGGAGTCTTATTTAGGGGAACGGGGATCTAGAAAGCAAAATGACCAATCGGGTTCGTTACATGCTCCACCTCTTAAATAAATGTTCGTCCTCGAATGGGTCTAGAATCATACCTGGAGTGCTGAATAGGTGTGGATATCTACTCCACATTTCCTCCTCGGCCTCCCAAGTTGCCTCTTCGACTGGTTGGCCCCTCCACTGAACTTTTACCGCAAAAATCTTCTTGGACCTCAGTTGGTGAACCTGTTTGTCAATAATGGCAACTGGCTCCTCCTCATAACTCAGGCTCTCATCTAGATGAACTGTGCTGAAGTCTAACACATGCGACCTGTTGGCATGATACCTCAGGAGCATAGAAACGTCGAAAACTGGATGAACTCTAGATAGACTAGGAGGCAAAATAAGTTCATAAGCAACCCCCCAACTCGTCTCGACACCTCAAATGGGCTTATGGACCTTGGGCTCAACTTGCCCTTCTTCCCAAACCTCATGATTCCCTTCATCGGTAAGACTTTCAAGAGAACCTTCTCGCCCACCATAAATGATAAATCACGTGCCTTCTTGTCCGCATAACTCTTATGTCTGGACTGTGCTGTGCAAAATTGCTCCTGAATCAACTTTACCTTTTCCAAGGCATCCTTCACTAAATCAGTACCATATAACTTATCCTCATCGGGCTCAAACCATCCGACGGGCGAGTGACATCGCCGACCATATAAAGCCTCAAATAGAGCCATCTCGATGTTGTACTAATAACTGTTGTTGTAAGCAAACTTGGCCAAAGGCAAGAATCGATCCCACTGCCCTCCGAAGTCAATCACACACGCTCTGAGCATGTCTTCCAGAAAGGCTGCCGTCCGCTCCTACTGTCTGTCGGTCTATGGATAAAAGGCTGTGTTGAGCTCTACCTGGGTCCCCAACTCACTTTGTACGGCCCTCCAGAAATGCGAAGTAAACTAGGGGCCTCTATCTGATATGATGGAAACAAGCACACCATGCAACAGAACAATCTCCTTAATGTAAATCTGAGCCAACCTCTCTGAAGAATACGTGGTAATAACCGGAATGAAGTGTGCCGACTTGGTCAACCTGTTGACAATGACCCAAACCGCATCAAACTTCTGCAAGGTCCACAGAAACCCAACTACGAAATCCATGGTAATGCGCTCCCATTTCTACTCAGGTATAACTATCTGTTGGAGTAGGCCACTTGGCCTCTGATGCTTGTACTTAACCTACTGGCAATTAAGGAACCTCGCTACATACTCAACTATGTCCTTCTTCATCAGCCGCCACCAATAATATTGCCTCAGGTCGCGATACATCTTCGTAGCACCTGGGTGAATAGAACACCGAAAATTATGTGCCTCCTCTAGAATCTTTTCCCTCAATCCATCAACATGAGGGACACATAGGAAACCCTGGAGTCGCAGAACACCATCCTCCCTGATAGTAACCTCTTTGGCACCACCCTGTACCGTCTCTCTGAGAACTAATAAGTGCAGATCATTAAGCTGACGAGCTTTGATCTGCTCGAATCGTGAAGACTGGGCGACGACGCATGCAAGTCCGTTGGCCAAAGACTGAATGTCCAAAGCTAACAGCCTCTCCTCTGCTGAAATGAATGCCAAACTACCCATACTATCCACCTTTCTACTCAAGGCATCCACAACTATATTTGCCTTGCCTGAATGATAGAGGATGGTAATATCATAATCTTTTAGTAACTCAAGCCACCTGCACTGCCTTAAATTGAGATCCCTCTGGGTCCATGCCCAGGATGACCTCAAAGTCGGTCATATCAAGAAACAGAAGATCCACTCTAGTCTCATAACCACAAAAAGTCACGATACAGGACCGATAGAACCGATCCACCGCAACAGAATCGCCCACTGGAGTGGACATATAAACAGGAGCACCCAAGGACTCACGAGGAACTCCCAGGAATGAGCAAACATAGATGAAACATATGGATATGTAGACCCTGGATCAAATAGTACCAAAGTATCCCTACCGCAGATAGAAATAATACCTATGATGACGACATCTGAGGCTACTGCATCTGGTCTGGCTGGAAAGGCATAGAATTTGGCTGGAGCGCTTCCTGGCTGGCCTCCACCTCTAGGACGTACCCTACCCACCTGCCCTCCGCCTCTAGGCGGCCGGACAATTGGTGGGCCAACTGGTGCTGTAATCATAGGCTACTAACCCTGCTGCACTGCCTTACCCCGAAACCTGGGGCAGAACCTCCGCATATGACTGAGATCCTCACACTCAAAATAACCTCTCGATATGGTGGACTGCTGACCTGAAGTCTGAACCTGGTGGACTGAATACCCACTGGAGGAATCCTGAATAGTTGGTGAGCGGTAGGAACTCTCTGGCATGGCGCTGAAATAAGGTCGCACCAGAGCACCCCGAGGAGGCGGCGGTGCTGGATATGTGGGCCTGCTAGACCGACCCCTCACAAACTGACCTCTGCCCCCAGCCGGGGCACCTTTGAACTCTCCAGAATATCGAAACCGTTTATCCCTCATCGCCTGCTCTTGGCTACGCTGACGTACACCCTCGATCCTCTGAGCTATCTCTACAACTAGCTCGTTAGAAGTCCCCATCTCAACCTCTCGGGCCATAGTGCCTGGATACCAGAGTGCAAACTTGCACCAAACCTCCACACTCTCTCTACATCGGTAGGAAGTATCATAAGTGCATGGCGATACAACTCAGAGAATCTCGCCTCAGAGTCGGTCATAGTCATCTGACCCTGCTGGAGCTGCTCAAACTGAAACCGTAACTATTCCCTCTGAGAGGGCGGAATATACCTATCCAAAAAAATATGGGTGAACCGGTCCCAAGTCATGGGAGAAGAATCTGCTGGTCTGCCGAGGAGATATGACTGCCATCACCTATGGGCCCTGCCTGTAAGGAATCGGAAAAATTTCGCTAAGAAATTTAAGGTTTCGTGGTGCCAAGGTAGGCTAATGTATTATATTTTCGGAGTTTTTTGGGTTGAACAATGTGTTGGGGAGTTGATATTTTTCACTCTCGCGTCGTCCAGCTTGTAGCGCACTAGATCGTGCTATATCCCTGGCCTAGCCAGGTGTGTAGCGCGCTAGACCGTGCTATATCCCTTGCCTAGCTTGGTCTATAGCTCACTACATAGCGTGTCTCACCTGGTCTATAGCTCGCTACAAAGCGTGCCTCGTCTGGTCTATAGCTCACTATAGAGCGTGCCTAGCATGGTCTATAGTTCGCTACAAAGCGTGCCTATCCTGGTTTGTAGCCCAATCCGGAATTTTGGAGTATCCATTCTCCTATTTTTTAAACCCGGCCCTATTTTATTAAAACACCTACCTTAGACCATTTTAAACATAGTGTCTGATATTTTTAGAGTGAGAGAGAGGGTCCTAGAGGGAGAAGTGATCTTCATCAAAATTGCTCTTCAATTATCACTTAAAACCTTGAAGATTATCAAGAGAGGCACCTAGGTCTTCTTCCTAAGAGGTAAGAATCTATGTCCTAGCTCTCGATTTCGAAAATTTAAAAACATGGGTTAATTAGAGAGACAATTATTGGGTGTGAGGGTTGTTGTCTTGCATACATGTACCCTTGAAGTATGTGGGGAGGTTGCGAGCTAAAAATGGTAGAGAATGGGTTGGGGAAAGATGTAATCCTTCAAAAAGTGGGCTTAAAACATTGATGCACACCTAGTGTTTGATAATATGCTCAAATGAGCTAAAACCATGTTCATCTTCCTAATCTTGGTCCGACTTGTTATATTTCTAAATTAGATCGAAGTTGCAAAGAATTCCGAAACATTTTAGAGATTAAGGAAGCTCAATTGAGGTATGTATGGCTAAAACCCCTTCTTCTTAGAATCGAATCCCATGGTGTTCATGCAATTGAAGTAAGACCTTGATCATTATTTAATTGTATATTCCTAATGTGGTTGTGTTGAAGGATATATGTTCAATATTTATTCTAAATGCTTCATCATGTCATCTTGCCATTTGAGTATATGTTCAAAATGTGAAATATGTGTTAGAAATGTTAAGACTTCATGTCAAGATCGAAATAAAGTTTGTTATGCCAAATTGTATGAAAATCCTCTATGTGCCCAAGATTCCCAAACTGCTGTGTTATGTGAACTTAATATCTTGAACGGGAAGCCTTACTGTTGTTGATAATGATTATGATAATGATATTTGGATGTGGAAAAAGGGATTGGAATTATGAAATACGACCAAGTGCCAAGAATGATTTTGTAATCGTGATCACTAATGCCAATGAATAGAAAGATATGAAAGAATTACGATGTGATATAATTGAAATTGTGGTTATGGTTGATGTCTCAAGTGAGATGGCCTAGCCGATTGAGCAGTGATCGGATGCCATGCCGTACACATGGTGGTAACTGTGCTGGAAATGATAATTGAAATTGTGGATATGGTTGATGTCTCAAATGAGATGACCTAGCCGATCGGGTCGAGATCGGACTCCGTGTAAGAACATGGTGGTATTGTGGATTGTGGCATATGACATTAAAGATTACCCAACCTAATAAGATGGAAATTGACTTGAGAACTTATGTGATCCTTACTTGATGTTTTTGTATTGTTTTGAAGCTCTTATTGAGATCAATGAGTGTTTTCCCCCTTGTATTATTATCCATTTTATTGAGATGGTATTTTAGTTTTACATACTAGTACTATTCAATGGTACTAACGTCCCTTTTGCCGGGGGTGCTGCATCTTTAAATGGATGCAGGTGGTTACATAGCAGACAGTGTTGATCGTAGTTAGTGGTACATCATCATCTTCCCAGCAGACTCGGTGAGCCTCATTTCATTCCGGGGTCATGTGTTGTACCTTTTGTTTATATTGTGGTCACTTTTTGAGGTATAGCGGGGGCCTTGTTGCCAACACCATCTTTACTCTCTTTTATATCTTTAGAGGCTCCATCGACACTATGTGGGTTGTATATGGGTATTGGGAATGTTAAACCAGTTATGTTGTGTTTGATCACTTGTTCCATTCAAACTATAAGAAATATGTATTTTGAGACTTAAAGGTAATCAAACGATTTAGCATCATATGTATGAACTTCCTGCTGTATAATTTATGGAATCATGTCTTTTCTTGATCATGGGTGAATTGGGTAGAAATAATCTAGCAGGCTTGCTCGATCAGATTTACTCAGCTGAGCACCGATTGCGCTCCTCGATTTTGGGGCGTGACACTTCCCTTCAGCAGGAAGGTGGTAAAGTCCACCTCGTGGGACTCCAATATCCTCATGTTGTGTAGTCTGTCCCTGCATCGATCAATAAAGTCCTGGGGGTCCTCATGTCGCTCACCTCCGAAGATAGGAGGGTGTAGTCTGGTTCATCTATCCAATAGCTTCTGCGGCTAGCCAACCACAGTTGGTCTGGGCTCAGGTATAGCTACTGCAACTGGCTGGGCCCCGCCCATGGGTAGTGCATCCGGGGTCTAATATATGGTAGCTTCATGCCCAGGAGCCTGAGCGGTAGGGGTCTGTGCTCCCCCTCCCGTATGAGATGTGTCTGGGTCCGCTGGAAATAAACCAGCCTGAGTCATAGAATCCATGAACCGCAACATACGGCCCATGATCTCCTGGAGTCCTGGTGCACACATGAAATCCACTGGGGCTGGCTCAACTGCAGGCACCTCGCCCTGCTCCTTAATAATAGGATCCTCTACTGGATCCACTGGTGGCATAACTTGAGAAACTCTAGGACGTCCTCGTCCTCTACCACGAGCCGGAGCCCTCCATCAGCCTCTGCCCCGGCCTCTAGCAACAGTGGGAGCATCTCCTCCATGATCGGGTACATCTGCCGTGAGCGTTCTCACCATATTTGATAGAATAAGAGAAAGATACTTAGCACAACATCAATTGCACGATATGAGATGAAGAAAGAGTAGTTTCCTAACACCCTATAGCCTCTCAAAGATAAGTACAGACGTCTCCTCACTGATCCGAAATACTCTATTAGGCCTGCTCATAACTTGTGAGACCTATGTGAATCTAATGTTTTGATACCATATTGTCACGACCCAATTTCTCCTATAGGCCGTGATAGCGCCCAACGTAACCGCTAGGCAAGCCAACTATGAACTAATCCATGTTATTTCTCTTTTTAATAAGTTTCCAAGTAATTAAATTCTATTAATTAAGAAATTAAGGAGTAGAGAATTTAATAAACAGGACGAAGACAACTGAGTGGCAATCATAGTGATATAAGTACTCCAAAACCATAAAGTCTACTAGGGTGTATGCCAAGACCTGGTGTCACAAGTGTATGAGCAACTAGTGAATTATAAGAAACTCTAACTACTATCTGAAATAAAAATAGACTGAAAAATAAGTGCAAAAGAGAGACTCTAGATGCTGCAGGACGGCTCAGGAAGTAACTCACCACTAGGCCTCAGAGTAACGGGGGTGCGTGCCGGTAAGACTGCCAGATGCACCTACCTCAGATCCGGTATGGTTAGTGCAGAAGTGTAGCGTGAGTACATAAACAACATGTACCCAGTAAGAATCTAGTCTAACCTCGAAGAAGTAGTGACAAGGGGTCGACATCGACACTTACTATGGGTTAAGCAAGAAAAATACAGAAATTCTAAATAAGCATGAATAATGTAAATAATAATATTAACTCAATAACAAGCAGGAAATAAATAATTCTTTCACTAATGGTAAATCGCAAGTCAGTTCATGTCATATGAAATTTTAACCTCTCAAGCCACAAAATAATATCAAATATAATTAAACTCCGAATATTTTCACGCATGATTTTGTCGAGGTCGTACGGCTCAATCCAGAATAATGTGTACACTGCCGAGGGTAGTGCGGCAAAAATCATAGATGCATCTATCTACTGCCGAGGTGTTTGGCCCGCTCCATAAGAAAAGAGGATACTTTATGAACAAACGGTTTACCAGCTGATACAAGGCTAATGTACAAAGAAACACAATTTTTATTAACGATCAAGTAACTCGCCAAAAATCAGATAAGTGGAAGTCGGTCTTTTAAAATTCCTCTGTCAAGTTCCAATATAATTTAGGCACTTAAATTAACAGGTAGGGTGCAAATATTACAAATATTTCAGAATTTGGGTCCTAAACTACCCGGACATAAGCATAATTAGTAGCTACGTACGGACTCTCGTCACCTCGTACGTGCGTAGCCTCCAAAATTAGAAGAAAATAATAATTTAAATCACCTATGGGGTAAAATCCCTCTTACAAGGTTAGACAAGAGACTTACCTCGTCGCAAAGCTCACTTTTCGATTTCAAATTCACTCTAAAGCCTCAACTCGATGCCGAACAATCCGAAACTAGTCAAATGCTATATAAATTAATCAATACATGTTCGAAAGTTCGTATTCTATCTATTAGAGTAATTACCTAACCCCTATTGGAAGATTCATAAAATTCACCCCCTGGCATACGTGCCGTATTCCGGAAAGTTTCGAAGAAATTTGTTACCCATAACCTCACGAACTCAAATATATAATTTTCGCTCAATCCCATAACCATTTTTGTGGTTAAATCCCATTTTTATCAAAACCTAGGTTTGTTCATCTAAACCCATAGATTGTATAATTTTACATGTAGAAATCTACCCATAATCTATGTATTTAACTTACATTAGATAAAAATTACTTATCTCCAATAGCTAGGTGAAAAACCCTTCTCTAAGAAGCTCCAAAATCGCCCAAGAAGTAAAGGAACTGAGTCAAAAATGGTCTAAGTCCCGTATTAAATGAACCTCACAGCCTCCAGCACTTCCGCTTCTGTGGCTCTATGGCTGTTTTTGCGGCTCCGCATCTGCGAAAATATCATTACAGATGCGGCTATCCCCTAGTTGGACTACTTCTGCATCAGCGGATACTGGCCCTCTTCTGCGGGACCGCTTTTGCGACGAACGTTCCGCACCTGCAGCTTTGGCTGCTTTTGCAGTTCCTTCCATCGCGCTTGCGCTTCCGCAGGTGCACATCATGCTTCGCATCTGTGATTTATGGGCAGCCCTTGCTGGGCTGCTTCTGTGACTGTTGGCTCGCTTTTGCAAGCTCTCACTTGCGGCTGGCCCTCTGCAGGTGCGATTGCACCAGAGCTCTGATGCTTCAGCTATTCTTCCCATGTGCAAATGAGTTCCGTGCCTCGTCCGAATGGCATCCGGGGCCTCCGTGTCCCCGCCCAAACATACCAACAAGTTCTAAATCATAAAATAGACCCGCTCGCACCCTCGAAACATGGAAAATAATATTAAAACTAAGAATCGCAACCCATAACCAATAGAATCAACTTATGAACTTCTAATTCTTCCAACTTATTTTGAATGCGCCGAATAATACTTAAACTACTCGGAATGATACCAGATTTTGCGTGCAAGTCTTAAATCATCATCGAAACTATTCATGGGATTGGAATCCCTAATGGACCTTGATAACACCAAATCCTACGCCAAACCAAATTTAAAGAACTTTTAAGCTTTCAATAAGACAACTTTCAACCTCAGGCACCGAAACGCTCTCGAGTCATCCAAAACCCGAACGAACACACGCCCAAGTCCAAAATCATCAAATCTTGATTCTGAGGTCGTTTGCTAGAAATATTGACCAAAGTCAAACTTACTCCTTTAAGGCCAATATTAAGGAACTAAATGTTCCTATTTCAACCCGAACCCTTTCAAATCCCGAACTAACCATCCCCACAAGTCATAAAACTATATAAGCACATACAGGGAGTCTTATTTAGGGGAACAGGAATCTAAAAAGCAAAATGACCGGTCGGGTTGTTACACACCCCTTAAAATCTATCTGAGGTAACTCCATAAGACTTAAACTAGGTTAAAAGGTTAGTTGATTGTATCGTGCTCAGTTAATATTAGAGAGGTATGACTTACTATATATCTACTAAAAACTCAATGCTTGAAAAGAGGGTATGTAGTTTTTTAAAATACATAGGTTTAGAAAAGCTTTGAAGATTGTATATGTGATTGAAAAGATTTGAGATATTGTAGATAATTCTTGTATTTATAAAATGTATGAGATGAGGTTAAGTTGTAAATACTTTATATTTTAAATGATTATGGCTATATGTGTAACTCTAGTGAAGTAAAATATTGTGGAGAAATAGGTAAAGATATACCTTAGTTTCTGAAATTATCTAGATCTTAGACTAAAGGGGATCTTTGAAAATCTCGCTGGGCGGCAACTCCTAAGTTTTGAAAGAGTCAATTCCCTTTTGAAAGCTAGTCTTGCATTTCGTTTATGGTTTTGAAAGAAGGATGGTCGTCTTTGCTAAGTATTTTAGCTTCAAAATCTTCACAAAATGTTAGCATGGCAGATTAACAGCGCATGATTTATGATTTGAAAATTAGTTACTATCTAGTATTTCTTTAACCCTATGTTTTTTAAGGCTTGCCTAGGTTATTCATGTAATTCAAAAGATAAAACAAAATACTAATCAAATATGATGAGAGCAGATGTTATATACATGTAAAGGATATATATAACGAAATATTGATAAAACAGTAAAGGGTGAAGAGTGACTCTGGTTTGGGCCTGGAAGAGGTAGGCTCAATAATCAGCGGGAAGGGACAACTGCAGGCTCCGGACTTCAAATGCAATGATGCGGGGCTTGGGCTTGAGTTTCTTGAGAACTCAACAGACCCAACAATTGCACATGTTCAAAAGAAAGCAAGAAAGTCATTAGAAAATAATGCTCTATATATATATGCAAGCAAATGACTTTAATAAACTATAGCAACTAACAGTACTTAAATATCATGAAGGGTCATACTAATATGGTGTTTTTGTAAACCAAATAATTTACATTGAAAATCTTTCATTGTCATTAAACACTAAACCTAAAGGGAGTAATGAATATCAATGAATTAAAGGCTAAGGGAAGAGTTCCACTCAAGGTCAAAGCCCCATTTGAATCTCCTGACACTTCAAAGTTCCCAAGGGTCTCAAGGCCCAGGGCAATGCTTGTGCCAGGTAGAGCATCCCAACCAAGAGTTGAACTCTACTCCCAAATACCCCTAATCACTAATGACTCATTCTGCCCCCACAGGTTTAAGTGCCAATGAGACACTTTCAATATAAACCAACCACTATAGTATTTCTATATCACAGAAGTATATACCCCTCTTAATAGAGCCAAATAACATACCATGAGAACACAAGGCAGTTCATTTACACCTTCATAACCATGTTTCCAAACCAAGTAAATGACTAACACATTAAACATGTCAAAAGGCTGAGTTTCAGACACATAGAAGCAGAGACATTATCATGTTACTATCAAATAACCAAATACTTGAAATCAGGTATCTTGAAGGTAGAGAAAAAAAAACATACAGTTCAATCCTTCAACAGTTAATAATACTACTAGAAGCCTTGAAAATATTAATCAAAGTTTCAGACAAATAGTCATAATCAAAACTTCTACAGATACTGTTAGAGATACCAAAATACATCCATAGTTTCAATCAAGACTACTAGTTTATAAATGTAGATACAACTCCCAAGAATTCTTAACAGAAACTGATGCCACCAGTCTTTTTTATTTTAAAATCCATGATATGACCACCCCTTTCTAAGAATGTTAAATCCTCACTAAGAATAAGCAGACTATTATATTCAAGCAGGAACATCATGAGGTTTACCTTAGAGTTCTCAAACTAGATTCAATTATTTTAAAGTAGAGAAAGAACTTGATATAGTTTTAAAAAAGTGCAGATATACATGAAATCATGAAAGACAAAACAAAACCACCGAGGAACCAGAATGAGTACAAGATCACAAGAAGGAACATATACGAAGGCATTTAGCAGAGATTATAGACTAAGTCTTGACTAATATTAGATGTTGGGTTGCTAGCTTTATTTAGGGACCTCTTAAAGAGCATCTGTAAAACTACTTATCTTGGCTAACAAGCCAGTATTACCCTAAGGCATATGACATGACTACATTCTTTTCAAAGAGCCCTAGGTTTAACAATCGTGCTATCCTTATTTGAAAGTCAAAGCATATTGCATTATTTAGGCAAAGCAGATAGTCTCAATGTTTTTCATTAGTTCTAATAGTGGAGTGCAGTAGACCCAAAGAAATTCAACAGGTTTTAATGATGCTGTATACACAAGCATGGATATAGAGAACAAATAGAGATGGACATAAAATTCTCATTCAAGTTATACATAGGATGTTGCAGCCAAGGTTTTTACCAAATAGGATTAAATTTCATTCATTATAAAGTCAGATAAGTAATAGCATTAGAGACGTTCAGAACATGAGTGACCTTATACTAAGCATGTTTAGCTTAACTGTACAGACTAAAGAGTGGTAATTTAAACATGATGGAATTCCATTCAATTTACTGACATGGTAAGTGATTGTCAGTCACATCAAACATGATTTATATCCTAATTTACAAAAGATGACTTAATCATGACAGAGCACATACAAATATATTCACCGAGGTTCATCAGAGTTGGTCTGGTTGCGTTAATGAGACTGTTTCATATGATAAGGCTTACATATGTGATTAATAGTTAAGTATAAATACAAGATTTTCACAGTAAAGACTCAAAGGCTGTTTCAGATTATCAAACACTTATGTGAAGAAGGAAAGCACCTTAAACGTTTAAATTTAACATACTTCAACTAAGTAGTAAATGATTAAACCATGAGCATTCATATCCCTCTTAGTTAAAATCATTAAATAATAACTTCAAGTATAGAATAACATACTACACTAAACAGGATTAGTGTAATAGGCATGAAGATCACAATAGAACATTTAGAGAAAATATGAAATCATAACAAGTATGAGAAGCTATCAAGTCACAATTAAAGAACTTAATTGTATATGCTGTTTGATTCTGAGTAGCAGTCCTCAAGGTCACATAATGACTTAATCAAATTGACTCGAGATACATAAATGCATAACAGTAAACCATAAGTTAGTAACAAACCATTATGAGCAGGAACAAATAATTAAGAGCTAATGACAAACATCATAAATGAAGGCAGTTAATTGAAAGACAATAGTAGGTTCGTGATTTTAAATAAAACAGTCAAAAGAGAAAGAATGGAGGTATATTGACCTCCTTGTGGGTAGCAAACCAAACAAGAATTTGTCTTAGCCATGTAGGAACCAAAGCTTCAAGATTTGAGCTATGGGAGAACTCGTAAACAAAGAGAAACAGAAATGAGAGAGAACCTAAGCTTTGAAATCTTAGTGATTGTTTGATACTCGTATTAGGGTTTTTATTTCTTGTTATGTCTGTTTAGTGAGAGCATTCAAAGATCTATTTATAGTGGCATTCAATGCCCTAGGTTACAGATTCAATCTAGAGTAGTTGAAGATGACAGAGAGTGGATGATGTGAGCAAACTCGAGTGAAATCAGAGATGAAAGAGGTAAGAACAAGGATAGCTTTTACCTGAGGGAGGAAGACTGTCTGTTGAAAGAAAAACCCACCAGATAAAGGCCCAATGCCCAGAGGTCTCTGCGCTTGACCTCTAGACAAAGCATATTGATGATAATACTATAAAGTGGCCATGCATGACACTAATTTTGACAAAGCACAAAGAATCTCTGAGGATTCGACCTTGCATCGATTAGTCTAGGGTTTTGAAATTCAATTAGTAAAATGGAAAGGAAAATCTCAGGCTTCGTAGCCTAGGGAAAAAATGAGTGGTTCTGTGGACTTGAGAGAACAAAGACAAAATAATGTCTCTATGCTAAGGTTTAGAATCTGGTACCTCATATTTGAAGAACAAAAAAGGAAAAGTCAGTGGGATTCGTTGATATGGAAGCAGGAGAGGACGATTTGATGAGAGATTTCATGACCTTTCATCGATTTGTGCAAAGTCTGTTGATTGATGTTCATGAGAGATTGAGAGAAGAAAGGGGGAAGACGAAAGGTACGCGGCTGTGGGAGTGACAAATAAAATTAGGGATAAGCGATTGGGGGGTCGTCCCTGAATTAAGAGTGATGGGGTTGATATGGGCCGTTGATACTGGTATTTTGGTGGCTAAAACGTTTTGTGGGAAGATTTTGTGGCCATTGGATTCCCTATGATCCAACGACCGAGATTAAATCTCTAGTTGTTAAAAGATTAAAGAGGAAATAAGGTTGAAAGTCGTGGACCGTTGATCTAAGAAACAGACGGCCCAGATTTGTGGTGTTGGTTTTGTAAGGGTGAGAGACGAGTGACGTGACACACGCGGATTGGCTTAGGGGAAAGGACGCGGATCGCCAAAGTGGATTAGAGGGGTGGACTTGGATTGATATTCCGGATTGGGCTTGGGTGATTTGGGCTAGAAATAATTTAAATTATAGCCACTTGGTCATTAATAGAAAATTTCAACTATACCCTTTAGCCTCTTTTGATTTCATTTATAATTAAATTAAATAAGCTTAATAAGTTTCAACAAAATACAGTATAATTATAATTGTTATATACATTACTAACTATTGTAATTAATCGTTTATGAATACTTCATTTTCAAATTACTAATTTTGAATTATTAACATAGTAGCCAAATTAACTAGAAATTGAGGAGTAATTTAATTAACTATAAATCCTATGTGATGTATATAATCTTAAAATTGTAAGTATATTTATAATTACATAATATTAATGCTAAATTATTTCAAAACTACTAACACTTAGTTAATTTTATAAAATAGGTATTTATTGATTGAAAATATTTTCAAAATATTCATTGTAAATTATTAAGCATAAATAAATTAATTTTAAAAGAGAGAGTCAAAATTGACCGTCAACAGCTATCCCTCTTTGACCGGAGAAGATGAAAGAGTTTTCGGGTAATGAAATTGAACCAAAGCCAATTTTGACCCGACTTTAGGCATGCGTTGCAGGAGTGACATGAGGATTATGAGTTGTAGGATTGGAACGATTCTAAGAGAATTTTGGGGAGTTGGGGCCAAATTCTGGCTTTGAATTGCTTACATACCTCGGGCTTAATAAGGATCATGCCTCATGTAGTTCTAGAGTGAGGGATTTGAGGAAGCGACGCTCGCAGGAATTGCCGCAGTATCGTATTATGGCGATACTGCGAGGCGGAAGATTTGGCACTCATTATAGATTTGAATTTGCGTCTTGACTTGAAAGATTTTGAGGAATTTTGAGTTCTAGTGATTGCTTTGACATTGAGCTCGAATGCTTGGCCCTCTAATGACTTTGCTGTCCTTCATAGCATTGTAGTTCGGTCTGCTGCTTAGAAGGAGTTCCACGTTGCGATATTTGCTCATGCAAAAAAAATAAAATACACACATACCCATATATTGCAATCCAGAATATGTTAAGATGTGATGTAAATGATGATGCCTGGCTGCCGGCGAGCCGTTATTTGGGATCGAGATGACGGGATACTTGAATTTGACTCGATTGTTAGCCGAGCTGTGTGCCATTCCGCAGCTGTCGGAGCATTGAGTCTCCTCGTTGGAAGTAGTTATAGAATGCATCTCCTCTTGTTGGTAGAGTTTTGCATTGAAAGTGTTTTCGCTTGTTGGGAGAGCTTGCCTTTTAGTGTGCGTCTCCGCTTATTGGGAGAGCTTTGCACTGAAAAAGTAAAGAATCTTCGCTTGATGGGAGCGAATGACTTGTAGTGTGCGTCTCCACTTGTTGGGAGAGCTTTGCACTGAAAAAGTAAAGTAATCTCCACTTGATGAGAGTGATCTACTTTAAGAAAACTGTAATTATGCCTTTAGGATGCACAATCAAAATTTCAAAATGTTCCAAATAATAATAAAGGAAGAGAAAAGCATGCCCAAGAGATACTCTTGAATGCGAGGCTATCTATTGGAAGAACGATGGTGACGAGATTTACAACTGTCTATTCTGGTCTCTGGTGTGACGGAGCAAACAATTTGCTATATACATGGGTTCGATTGGCAAAATCGACATTTACTTTGTACATGTCACTCCAATCGATTGAGCTGACGATTTGCTATATACGGGGCTCCGATTGGTGAAGCCAATAGCTCATTTTGTACAAGTCCAATTGGTTGAGAAAATGATTTGCTATATACAAGGCTCCAATTGGTGAAGCCATCGGCTCGTTTTGTACAAGGTGCTCCGATTGATTGAGCGAATGATTTGCTATATACAGGGCTTCAAATGGTGAAGCCAGCGACTCATTTTATATAAAGTGATCCAATTGATTGAGCAGACGGTTTGCTATGTACAATATGCATCGTTTGCGTCAGCGGTCCAATTCCAAGATACTGGCAAAGGACTCGAGAATTAGTTTCAGTTATACCATGAAAACTCAAATAGAGGAAGAGGGGTGGTAATCCTGAGAGAGTGGAATATCCATCATTTTCCCCAGTGTATTTCCAACATTTCCTCGCATCTTGTTGGCCCTGCACTCAAAGAAATATTCTTAGCGGGAGGGGGAGCTAGTTTGTGTCGACCATAGTACTGGCTTTTTCCCCGGTCCTGATAAGGTTACGCCATGAAGTTTAGTAGGTGGAATAAATTACGATATTTTTTGAAAACATTTTTGAAAATCATTGTTTTATGGAAAATGCTGTCATTTCGGATTATGACATGCTTCGAAAGGTTCTCTGAATGCGAGAGTTGCTTCTTGAAAAACTCTATCCCATTGGTGTAAATCTTCCATAATATTTTCTGATGACGCGGTTGCTTTCTATTGTAGCTGCATCCTAATCTAAACTAATGCATCACAAAGGTTTCCTAAGGTTATGACCGAACTCTTTCAGGTTGCCTATGTATACAAAATGATATCGGATCTGAACGTAGTTCGTGGATGATGATAAAGAAAAATATGATAAATCTGACCGAGCCTGACTCAGGCAGCCTATGTATCCAAATAGAATCTGGTCAAGTCGTAGTTCGATTATAACAGATGCGAAATGATGAGATTAAGAATGGAATGGTCAATTTTGACTTACCCTGCCTACGTATCTAAATGGAATCAGGCCAGAACATAGTCTAATTACAAAAGATGACTGAATCCGATGAGGATTGCATACGTATTCCTCCTCGAGGAAATCAAGTAGTGGCCTAGTTTTGGGAAATACAAAATAATATTTGGATTTTCTATTACAAAAGAAAGGGGAGGGAGAAACCTAACCCTATGTGGGTTGCGTACGTATCCCTCTGTGGGAAGTTAGGTTGAGCGTAGTTCTATTACTGTAAAAACCTAGCTCTATTGCTTTCAAACGTAGTATATCTTGATTGCGTCAAAGTTGATGGGCTTCATGCTAAATTTTCCATCCATTTTTACTAAGATTAGAGCTATACCCCACAACACTCGGTGGACCACATATGGACCTTGCTCTCGATGCGAACTTTCCTTTGCCTTCTTCCTGGCGGGGAAGATTGTTTTCAGAATCAATTGCCCAGTGTAAACCGGCGAGGTTCACCCTTTGGTTAAATGCAGTGGCCATTCTGTTTTGATACAGCTGACCATGGTATACTGCATCCATTCTCTTTTTGTCAATGAGCATGGGTTTCTCTTGTCTGACCTGTATCCACTCTGCATCGTCTAACTTGGCTTCTTGGATGACTTTTAAGGATGATATCTCGACCTTTGCGGATATCACAACTTCAGTGCCATATACCAACATGTACGATGTTCCCCTAGTGGATGCTTTCATGGTGGTACGATAACCCAGTAAGGTGAAGGATAACTTCTAGTGCCATTGTCTATGATTGTCTACTATATTTCACAGAATTCTCTTGATATTCTTGTTGGCTGCCTCGACTACTCCATTCATTTGTGGTCTGTAGGCTATGGAGTTATGATGGACAATTCTGAACTTGTCGCAGATTTCCCTCATGAGATCACTATTGAGGTTAGCCACATTGTCAATGATGATTGATTCGGGTATCCCAAATCGACAGACGATGTTGTTTCAGACGAAATCCGCCACTACCTTTATTGTGACGACCTTGTAGGTAGATGCTTCAACCAATTTAGTGAAGTAGTCTATGGCTACCAAGATGAAGCGGTGCCTATTTGATGCAGCGGGCTTTATAGGTCCAATCACATCTATGCCCCAAGCGGCTAACGGCCAAGGAGAACACATCACATTCAACGCATTGGGCAGAACCCGGATGAAATTTTGGTGGACTTGGCACTGGTGACACTTCTGCACGTAGTAGATACTATCGCTTTGCATGGTCATCCAAAGGTATCCGACTCTCAAGATCTTCTTGGCATGTTCTAATGTGTATCTCTTCTAATAGTCTAGCTGCCTCATCAGCATCCACACATTTTGACAAACCCATGTCTGGGGTTCTTCTATACTGGACTTCCCCGTTAAGGAAAAAGTGATTTGCCAACCTCCTGAGCACTCGCTTCTAACTATTAGTAGCATTCTACGGGTAATCTCTTATCTCGAGAAATCTCTTGATATCGTGGTACCGTGATTTACCGTGTGGCTCTTCGTCTATATGAAAGCAATATGCATGTTGATCCTTGATAGAGTTGCATGAGAGTTGGCGAACTCGTTCTGGATCCTGGGAACATGCTTGAACTCAATCTTTGTGAACTTCTTGCATAACTCTTTTACACAGTGCACGTATGGAAGGATCGTGACATTTTTGGTATACCACTCCCCTTGGACTTGATGTATCAATAGATCGGAAGCCCCTATGACCAAAAGCTCCTTGATATTCATCTCGACTGCCATCCTGATCCCAAGGATGCATGCTTCATACTCGACCATATTATTGGTGCAAGGGAATCTTATCTTTGCTGATGCTGGATAGTGCTATCCACATTTTGAAATTAGGACTTCCCCAATTCCCACTCCTTTGAAATTCGCTGCTCCATCGACAGGGTATGATTCTGCGCTATCTCCTCCGGCGAACAATACCTCCTCGTCGGGAAAGTACGTAGTGAGCGGTTCATAATCCTTGTCTACTGGATTCTCTGCAAGGTGGTCAGCTAGAGGTTGTCCTTTGATAGCGTTTTGGGTTATGTACACAATATCAAATTCGCTGAGAAGAATCTGCCATTTGGCTAACTTTCCTGTAGGCATCTACTTCTGAATGATATACTTGAGTGGGTTGGCCGAGATATCAAATGCATGGTGTATTCTGACATGTTATGCCTCAATTTCTGGGCGATCCAAGTCAAAGCACAACAAGTGTGCTCTATCAAAGTGTATTTGGCCTCGCATGGTGTGAACTTCTTACTTAAATAGTAAATGGCTTGCTCCTTTATTCCGATTTTGTCGTGTTGTCAAAACACACATCCAAAGGCATTATCCAAGACCGACAGGTACATCAACATTGACTTCCCAAGCTCGAGAGGAACCAACATTGGTGGATTTGACAAATACTCCTTGATTCAGTTGAAGGCTTTCTGACACTCTTCTGTCCACTTTGTGGCAACATCTTTTTTCAACAGCTTGAAGATAGGTTCACAAATTACTGTAGATTGGGCTATGAAATGACTGATGTAATTCAGTCTACTCAAGAAACTCACCACATCTTTATTACTCTTGGGCGGTGATAATTCCTGAATGGCTTTGATTTTTGACGGATCCAATTATATCCCCTTTTTGCTTACGATGAAACCTAACAACTTTTCAGCAGGGAACCCGAACGCACATTATTCCGGGTTCAACTTCAAGCTATACCTCCGCAAGCGCTCGAAAAATTTTCTCAAGTCATCCAAATGCTTTGAACTTTTCCGAGACTTGATGATGATATCATCCACATACACCTCGATCTCTTTGTGAATCATTTCGTGAAAGAGGGTCATCATGGCCCTCATATAAGTAGAACCAGCATTTTTGAGGCCGAATGGCATGACTCTATAGCAGTAAACTCCCCAAGGTGTAGTGATGGCTGTCTTTTCTGCATCTTCTTCGTGCATCAGGATCTGGTGGTATCCAACGAAACAATCCACGAGTGACTGCAGTTCGTGCGTCACGCAGTTATCGATGAGGATATGGATATTTGGTAAAAGGAAGTCGTCCTTCGGGCTGGCTTTGTTGAGATCTTGGTAATACATACATATCTTGATCTTCCCATCTTTCTTGGGTACTGGGACGATATTTGCCAATCAACTGGGATAGTTGGTGACCCTTACTACATTCGCCTCTATCTGCTTGGTTACTTCTTCCTTTATCCTCAAACTCAGGTCAAGCTTGAATGTTTTTGGTTTTTGCTTGACTGGCGGTATAGCCGAATTGGTAGGCAATCAATGCGAGACGACGTCAGTAATTAATCCATGCCTTTCATCATATGACCATGCAAACATATCGATGTATTATCGGAGGATCTCAACCAATTCTTCCTTCTGTTCTGCTTTTAGATGGATGCTGATTCGGGTTTCTTTCACGTCTTCCTGGCTTCCGAGGTTGACCACTTTTGTCTCTTCAAGATTAGGCTTTTTATGGCTTTCCAACTATTCGATCTCTTATGGGAGATTGTCTGGCCTCATACTCTCGTCATATTCCTCGTAATCTGGATCGTTTTGCTCGAGGTTTTCGTTACATGTCACAACCGTGGAACACGAGTTTTTATCATTTTGTTTACTGAAAAGAAAAACTAAGTATGAATGAAGCGATATATGAATTTGCAATAATTTTAAGAAAGCAATTCTTTCCATTTCATCAAAAGAGGAACATTTAAGTGTTCAAAGAGGCAAATGACAAAAGGGTACAGACACGGTTCAAGCCTCAATTGACCATGCACATTTTCACAAATTTTACAATTCCACGCTACCAAGACTCCCGGCGAACCAAAGAGGGACTCACGGTAAAATTTCGCAGATCCTCTCCTGGTTCGGCATTCCAAATAGTCGGTGTCTTGATATCAATTCCTTCACAACATTATTCAATTATGGTTTCAAACAGCCTTCCCATACCATCGACAATATCGTCTTCTAGCCCTGAGCTCTGGCCCATACCCAAAACATGATTTGGCACAAAAGCCTTTTTCCCGGAGCTACCAGTACAAGTCTTCCCAATCGAAGGCTGATACCCTATGCCGGCTCTTCATTTCTGCCCATTTGGCTCAATAGGTTCTATAATCCCATATGATCGGGCTCCCAGCCCGGTTCCTAGTCTGTATCCATATTTCATCATTTCCCTCATGACCATCTTTGATCTATACGGCAACTGTATTCCCAAGTTTTTCTTAGTCTCTTCTATTTCGGTGATCTGCATGATCTCCACTGCATGGAATGCAACCCTATCTAGTCCTTCTATGAATGGTACTGCGTGTTCCAGATAATATTATTGGCTCCATTTTCAATAGACCACAATATCTTGACAACCCCACTCGAATTGTATGCACCAGTGTAGGGTGGATGGAGCGGCCCCTACCATGTGTATCCAAGGTCTTCCTAGTAGTAGGTTGTATGAAGAGGAAATATCTATCATTTTTATGAGAAATTCATCTGGTCCGATCTGCAAAGCCAAATAAATTTCTCCACTGACATCCTTCTACGACCCATCGAAAGCCCTTACCCTCATATGACATTCCTTGACTTTCCTCACATGGATACCCAACTCTCGTAGAGTAGAAGGCATGCAGATATTGACTACTGATCCTCCATCAAATAGTACTCGAGACACTACCTTGTCTCCACACTGACAGTGATGTGTAGAGCTTTGTTGTGACCCACACCTTCGATAGGAAGCTCATCTCTTCGGAAAGTGATCATATTTGCTTCGACCAATTTCCCAATAGTTGCTGCCAGTGCCTCACTGGTGGTGTTGCTCGGAACACTACCCTACTTAATACTTTCATCAAGGCGTCTTTATGACTGTCAGAACTCATCAGTAAGTCCATGATAGATATTTATGCCGGAGTTTCCTTCAGTTGTTCCTCCACAGAGTATTCTTTGGTTGACATCCTCTTCCCGAATTCTGCAGCCTCGGGATCAGTTATATTTCTTATCTGAACGTGCTCTCTTCCCAAATTCCCTCGATTTGCATCTTTAGTGGCGTAGCATCTTCCCGACCTAGTCATACCGTATGCTGCCGGAGAATCTGTCATCTTGGCTTTTCCATTTTGTTGATATGACCACATGATAGTTTTGTATTCCCGATCCTCTTCTTCCCTGATAGCAATAGTGGATTATTGCTGGTAAGTTTGAACCATCACCATAGGTCTTAGTTGTACTGTGATCATCAGAGTCCTTTGAGGTGGGACCCTTGCGGTCTCTACTTTTACTATCTTGACAATAGTTCCTTTCAAATCGTATTCTTCATCTACAGTGATCATGTTGACCCCTTGATTCTGATGATTTGGCAGTGGATTATGGTTCACATTGGGCGGAGCTGGAGTGTACTGAATGGATTCACTTTTGATCAATGATTCATTCTCATTTTTAACTTGAAACAATCTTCAGTATCTTGCCCAGGCACGTTTGAGTGTTACACATACCTTTTGGTTGCATAAAAATACTTTGAGGTATTCTCAGGAACCCTTACCTCTACTGGGTGTATCAAACCTGCTCTCCTTAATCTTTCAAACAATTGAGCTAGAGGTTCAGCAATCGAGGTATAATTTCTGGGACCTCTCTCTTCAAAATTTGGGCTAGGTCGGGGTGCATAAATGGATTGGTTTTGATGAGTGGTGGTTTGGACATGAGCATATGATCGTGGTGGGTTTGGACTGTTATGGGTTCGAGCTGGGTTATATTGAGGTTGGGGATTAAATATGGTTATGTATTGTAGACTAGAGCATAAGCGGGTGGTGGTGAATTGTTGTTTAGGGAGTAAGAGGTGTTTCCATGATGTGGGCTGGGTTAATAAAATGGACGGCTGCTGATACCTCTTCCCTTTTCTTCATTCCGCCACCTATTGACCCTGATTGGATTGCTTTACTAGCTGCTTGTAGTGTAGCCATGGATTGTACCTTGCCAGATTTTATACCTTCTTCTAAGAAATATCCCATTTTGACCAGTTCGGGGAATTTCTGTCCCATTATGCCCATCCTTTTCTCAAAGTAAATCACTTCATGGGCCTTGATGAAATACTTTGTCAATTCACTGTCATCCAATGGAGGATATTCCCCGGCGGCCTCTAATCTCCATCGACGCGCATATTCTTGGAAATACTTGAATGGCCTTTTTTGGAGGTTTACCAGTGCGAACCTCTCAGGAGTGATCTCTATGTTGAATCGGAAGCGATTCATGAAATCTTCCACCATATCCTCCAGTTTCGCGGGTCTTGTCGAGTATACCAGGTAAGTTCTTTCCCTGTCAGGCTTCTTATGTAAAACTTATCGTTTCTTCCCACTCCAGCTAACCTGTCACAATATGCTCTTAAATGTGCATGAAGATTGCCCATCTCGTCAAAGATATCGAACTTTGGAGGCTTGTACTCTACTGGCATATCTACATCAAGGTGGATACACAGATCCTCATAGTCTAGACTTTAACTTTCCTGAGTGACTTGGAGGTTCTTCATTTGTTTTCTCAAGATTTGTAACTGCTCAGACACTGATTCCTCCTCCTTGCGCCTAGATTCCCTTTCCATCTGTATGTACTGGTGAATCTCATAAGGCACGCTAACCGTGACAGGCTCTATAAAGGTGGGTTGAGAAACGACATATATAGAAGGAACATATCGCTCATGTGCAGTAGCATGTGCCACGAGTATGTGCTGGTTTTGGTGTGTGGTAAAGGTGACTCCGTCATGAGGATGGGTGTGAATTGTGTTTGTGGTAACAAGTGGGTTTTGTGGTGTTTGAACGTAATGTGGTACGTAAGGAGTGTGGATAGGATGATTTGGTGGGTTTGCAGGGGTTACTGGAGGTATGATTTGAGTGGTAGTGACCGAAGTGAGGGTATTGTTAGTCTGGTGAGTGGTAGAAGGAAAATGGTCGGGGATTGAATCCAGAGAAGGAAAACTAGGTTATTGTGGGGGTGTTGTCACAACCAGATGTTCCAGTTCCCTGATATGTTGTACTTTCTCCTTTAAAGATTCCATCTCCTGGGCCATCCTGGCTACATGTTCATCATTCTTTTTATCGTCCTTCTCTCCCAAAAGCCCTGGGCTATCGGCTATTACCAGAGCATGTTCGATCGGGTTAACTGTAGAAAACATCTTTCCCTTCGATCTTAGGTTGTACTGTGGTCCGCCAGTTTTGGATCGACACAAACTAACTTTCTTTTGGGGAATAATAATAAAGTAAGAAATGAAAGAAAAAGAAAAAGAAACAAAAGTTAGTTTCTTCATTTATACGAGTAAAAGGTCACACAGAGCAGTTAGTTCACATATTCAGGCAATCACGTTTTCCTAGAATTCGTGGAACCTCTCTTTGCTGGAGATAGGCCTAAGTCACGAATATTTGACAAACAATCAGATTTGATATATTCAGATCTGAAGCAATTTTTGTTTTCATTGATAGTGTTTTGATTAAGATAAATGGGAGCATAGGTTACATCATGGTTTCCAGTATTCACAGAATTGCATGGGCTTGAAAAACTTGCCTTTAGGGAAAATAAGAAAACTGGGAATAAAGATACAAAGTGGAAAAGAAGGGGAAATCAACCAACTTCTAGTAACCATCCCCAGAATCATTCCCTATCTCATCTTCTTCTTCCGTTTCTACCTCCGGATCCTTCTCAAATTCCTCTCCATCATCATTGAACTTAGATTCTTCTTCTGGGTCTTCCTCTGGCTCTGTCTCGGATTCTATCTGGATACACTCCACTACCCGGTCATCATCTTCAGCGGGTGGCAACATATGATCAGTGGACCCCGAAGAAGAATCTGAGCAGAATGTAGTCATGGTAAATTTAGCAGAATGTGATTAGTTGGAAGTAGTCACAAGGTAATGTAGCAGAATGTCATGGTAAATTTGCAAAGCAGTCACTGCATCTTCTATCCAGGCCATACCTTCCTTTCTCGGTCGGGCTAACTCATCTTCCTCATTGATCTAGACATAATATTCCAAAGTGCACCATGAATTTTGACCCATTGGCATTGTGATCAGATCATTCCACCCTTCTTGGAGCCTTCTTATCCTTGGTATTGGAATCTGTTCATTGTACTCATCCTCATATAGCGTTGTCCTTGTCCAGAGAGGCATATCTTGTATCAACCCGAACTATCTGAGAACGCGTATGGGTGAATATGGCTGGATGCCCTCAAGTCCTATTAGCTCAATGAAGTATTTCTGAGGAGTCCTTAGGATTGCCCTTCCACCTAACCATGATAGCTTCCAATTGACCCATTATCTGCTTCGGTTAGTCAGCATTTCTCTCCACTCTTCTTGTCCATGTGGGGAGACCCAATGTCTCATCCTCTCGTTGTGGCTACGGATCATGTTGCTGATTCCCACAAAGTAGTCGATTGTTGCCTCTCGCTGGAAGAAATGTTCGGTGGCCCAGATTTGAAGCAACAAATTACATCCCTGAAAGAAATCATACTCTCGTGCACATGTAGACAAAGCCCTTAGAATCTTAACTAACACCATCGGTACAAGAGTGGCTTGGAGATTGCCTCAGAATGTCGCCAGAACCACGGGTAACAATTTGATATTGATCCGACCTCTTCTTTGCGGGAAAACGAATAATCCCAATAGTGCCAAAGAGAAAGTTATGGGCCTGAGACTCTTTCATATTGCTTGATCACACTAAAATTCTCCCAAGTACCATTCATAGTTTTCATGGTGTTTGAACCTATCAAACAGTTGATCCAGGCTTACCCACCCATCCTCAATGTTTCTCAAACCTCGACTGTTTGCCAAACCCATAGCATTTAGAAACCTGTAATCGGGCATGGAAACTGGTAGTATCGGTTTCCTTATGGTAAATAGCAGCTCCATGAAACTGGTAAATTCTTCTAATATTGGCATTAACTCACTATCAGCGAGCTTGAACACCACCTTGGCCGGGTCCCAGAACCCTATCAGCAGGCAAGTAAGCATCTTGTCAGCTCGGATGTGTAGCAAAACGGTCAGTGCTCCCAGATATATGCGGATTTTATCTCTGTGTTCTCGACGGATATTCTTCCACTACTGCTTCAGCTTGTGTGGTTCTCCCATCACCATATTAATCTCGGGGATGCTTTGGGTGATTTTCATTTCTAAAGGGGGTAAAGAAAGGGTTTGATAAGTGTTTGCTTCGGATCTTTAGGTGTCTCATCAGGTTTGTTCGTCTTTCCACAAAGGCATGTTGTTGGGTGCATGACTCATTGATATTAGGGTGGCTTTCCTAATTGTGTATCGATGTCAAGGACCGACTCACCTAAGATTTATGCAATATGACCTATATTTGCTAGAGTAGAGTTTTTCCTACTTTTGAATTGGACTAAAGACCGCGAAAAGTTGTGTCAATTGACCCGACAAAGCTATTCTCTGAGACTAAAAGAATTTTAGGAAAGATGGTTCAGAGGGATGTAAATAACAACCCTCGCGTGCCATTGTGTATGATAGTGTACGGCCAATACTCGATAGGAAGAAGTGTGATGATAGTATATATAAAGCGGCAACAAATAGAGGCGTAATAATAACATGCATGAAAATACGCAAGCATAATGAGCAAGTAAAGCAGGTAAGCACATAATTACAAGTTAAATACAGTTAAAGCAGTGTACAAATAAATCTAAGTTCCAAGTCTAGTCTAAGTCTGCTAAGGTCAGAACCTAAGTGTGGTTTCCCCTACAGATTCTTCATGTTGTTGCACCCTATTTTGCACTAGTCAAAACAAGATTCAACTTGTGGTTTCTTTGTTGTTGATGAAAGAGAGTCGCCACTTAATATTTAAAGGTATACTAGGGTACCTATTTAATTACTAAAGTCATATTTTAATTTTTTGTCTGCTAACCAGTGAGGTTTTGGGCAAGGGTTCTTGTTCTTCTAAGGAAAAGGTGTTAGGCACCCCATAAAATCTACCCGAGGTAGCTCCATAGGACTTAGACTAGGTTAAATGGTTAGTTGTTTGTATCATGCTTAGTTAGTATTAGAGAGGTATGGCTTACTATATATCAACTAAAAACTCAATGCTTGAAAAAAGTGTGTAGGTTTTTAAAAGACATAGGTTTAGAAAAGCTTTGAAGATTGAGTATATGATTGAAAAAGTTTGAGATATTGTAGATAATGCTTGTATTTATAAAACGTATGAGATGAGGTTAAGTTGTAAACACTTTGTATTTTAAATGATTATGGCTATTTGTGTAACTCTAGTGAAGTAAAATATTGTGTAGAAATAGGTCAAGATATACCTTAGTTTCTGAAATTATCTAGATCTTAGACTAAAGGGGATGTTTGAAAATCTCGCTGGGCAGCAACTCCTACGTTTTGAAAGAATCAATTCCCTTCTGAAAGCTAGTCTTGCATTTTATTTCTGGTTTTGAGAGAGGGGTGGGCATCTTTGCTAAGTATTTTAGCTTCAAAATCTTCAAAAAAAGTTAGCATGGCATATTAAAAGTGCATGATTTAGGAATTGAAAATTAGTTACTATCTAGTATTTCTTTGACCCTATGTTCATTAAGGCTTGACTAAGTTATTCATGTAATTCAAAAGGTAAAAGAGAATACTAACCAAATATAATGAGAGCAGATGTTATATACATGTAAAGGATATAGATAGCGAAATCGTGATAAAACAGTAAAAGGGTGAAGAGTGACTCTGGTTTGGGCCTAAAAGAGGTAGGCCCAATAATCCGCGGGCAGGGACAACAATAGGCTCCAGACTTAAAATGCAATGATGCGGGGCTTGGGCCTGAGTTCCTTGAGAACTCAGCAGGCCCAACAATTGTACATGTTCAATACAAAGCAAGCTAGTCATTAGAAAAATTGCTCTTTGCATTTATCTATACATGAAATATGCGAGCAAATGACTTAAATAAAATATAGAAACTAATAGCACTTTAATATTATGAAAGGTCATACTAATGTTGTGGTTATGTATAGCAAATGAATTACATTGAAAATCTTTCGTTGTCATTAAACACTAGACCCAAAGGGAGTAATGAATATCAATAAATTAAAGGCTAAGGGTAGGGTTCCGCTCAAGGTGAAAGCCCCCTTTGAATCCCCTCGCACTTCAAAGTTCCCAAGGGTCTCAAGACCTAGGGCAATGCTTGTGCCAGGGAGAGCAGCCCAACCAAGAATTAAACTCTACTCCCAGATACCCCTAATCACTAATGATTCATTCTTCCCCATAGGTTTAAGTGCCAATGAGGCACTTTCAATGTAAACCCACCACTATAGAAATGCCTTACCACAGAAGTATATGCCTTAATAGAGCCAAACAACATACCATGAGAACACAAGGTAATTCATTTACACCTTCATAACCATGTTTCCAGACCAAGCAGATGACTAACACATTAAATAGGTCAAGGCTAAGTTTCAGACACACATAGAAGCAGAGACATTATCATGTTACTATCAAAGAACCAAACATCTTAAATCAGACATCTTGAAGGTAGAAAAAAAGCCTACAGTTTAATCGTTCATCAGTTAATGAATGCAATTGTATTTTACCATTAAAGCCCCTTAATTAAACCAACCAGTGATTGTTTTAACTCAACTTTGGCTTTTAACACACACAAGTTAATAATACTACTGGAAGCCTTGAAAGTTTCAGTCAAAGTTTTAGACAAATAGTCATAATCAAAACTTCTACAGATAATGTTAGAGATACCAAATACACCAGAGTTTCAATCAAGACTACTGATTTATAAATCTAGATAGAACTCCCAAGAGTTCTTAACAGAAACTCATGCCACCAGTCTTTCTTATATTTAAGATCAATGACATGACCATCCCATTCCAAGAATGTTAAATCCTCACTAAGAATAAGCAGACTATTATATTCAAGCAAGAACAATATGAGGTTTACCTTAGAGTTCTCAAACTAGATTCAATTCATTTAACGCAGATGAAAAACTTGATATAGCTTTAAAATAGTGCAGACATACATGAAATCATGAAAGACAAAACAGAAGCATTGAGGAACCATAATGAGTACAAAATCACAAGAAAGAACATATACAAAGGCATTTAGCAGAGGTTATAAACTAAGTCTTGACTTATATTAGATGTTGGGTTTCTAGCTGTATTTAGGGACCTCTTAAAGAGCATATGTAAAACTACTTATCTTGGCTAATATGCCAGTATTACCCTAAGGCATATGACATTACTACATTCTTTTAAAGAGCCCTAGGTTTCACATTCGTGCTATTCTTATTTGCGGGTCAACGCATATTGCAATATCAAGGAAAAGCAGATAGTCTCAAACCTTTTCATTAGTTTTAATAGTTGATTACAGTGGACCCAAAAAATTGAGCAGGTTTTAATGATGCTATAACACAAGCATGGATATAGAGGACAAATAGAGATGGACACAAAATTCTTATTCACGTTATACATAGGATGTTGCATCCAAGGTTGTTACCAAATAGGATTAAATTTCATTCATTATAAAGTCAGATCAATAATAATATTAGAGAAGTTCAAAACAGGAGAGACCTTATACTAAGCATGTTTAGCTTAACTGTACAGACTAAAGAGTGGTAGTTTAAACATGATAGAGTTCCATACAACTTTCTGACACAGTAATTGATACTCAGCCACAACAGATATGATTTATATCCTAATTTATAAAAGATGAATTAATTATGATAGAGCACATACAAAAATAGTCACTGAGGTTCATCAGAGTTGGCTTGGTTGCCTTAATGAGACTGTTTCATATGATAAGGCTTACATATGTGATTAACAGTTAAGTATAAACACAAGACTTTCACAGTAATGACTCAAAGGCTATTTCAGATTATCAAACACTTATGAGAAGAAGAAAAACACCTTAAACATTTAAACTTAACATACTTCAATTAAGTAGTAAAGGATTAAATCCTGAGCATTTATATCCCTCTTAGTTAAAATCATTAAATAAAAACTTCAAGTATAGAATAACAGACTACACTAAACAGGATTAGTGTAATAGGCATGAAGATCACAATAGAACATTTAGAGAAAATCTAAAATCAGAACAAGTATGGGAAGCTATCAAGACACATTTAAAGAACTAAATTGTATAGGATGTTTGATTCAGAGTAGCAGTCCTCAAGTTCACATAATGACTTAATCAAACTGACTCAAGACACGTAAATGCATAACAATTAACCATAAGTTAGTAATAAATCATTAGGAGCAGGAACAAATAATTAAGAGCTAATGACAGACATCATAAACGAAGGCAGTCAATAGAAAAACAACAGTAGGTTCATGATTTTAAATAAAACAGTCAAAAGAGAAGGAGTGGAGGTATACTGACCTCCTTGTGGGCATCAGATCAAACAAGAATTCGACTTAGTCATGTAGCAACCAAAGTTTTAGGCTTTGAGCAGTGGAAAAACTCAGAAACAAAGAGAAACAGAGATGAGAGAGAACCTAAGCTTTGAAACCTTAGTGATTTTTGATACTCGTATTAGGGTTTTTAGTTCTTGTTAGGTTTGTTTGGTGAGAGCATTCAAAGATCTATTTATAGTGGCATTTAATGTCCTAGGTTACAGATTCAAACTAAGGTAGTGGAAGATGATGGTGAGTGGATGATGTGAGAAAACTCGAGTGAAATCAGAGATGACAGAGGTGAGAACAAGGATAGATTTTACCCGAGGAAGGAAGAATGTCCGTTGAAAGAAAAAACCACCGGATAAAAGCCCAATGCCCAGAAGTCTCTACGTCTGACCTCTGGACCAAGAATATTGATGATAACACGGTAAAGTGGCTATGCATGCCACTAATTTTGACATAGCATACAGAATCTCTAAAGCATCGACCTTGCACCGATTAGTCTAGGGTTTTGAATTAGGGGTTTTGAAATTCAATCACTGAAATAGAAAGGAAAATCTCAAGCACCGTAGCCTAGGAAAAAAACGAATGGTTCTATAGACTCGAGATAGCAAAGACAAAATAGTGTCTCAATTCTAAGGTTCAGAATCTGGTATCCCAGATTTGAAGAACAAAAAAGGAAAAGTCAGCGGAATTCGTGGATAGGGACGCAGGAGAGTTTGATGAGAGATTTCACGACCTTGCACGAATTTATGCAAGGTCTGCCGATTGATGTTCATGCGAGATTGAGAGAAGAAAGAGGGAGAGAAATGGTAGGCTGCCGTGGGAGTAACAAATGAATTTAGGGTTAGGATATTGGGGGGTCGTCTCCGAATTAAGAGCAAGGGGTTTAATCTGGGGCGTTGATCTTTTAGATCAATGGTCCTGGTATTTTGGTGTATAAAAAGTTTTTGTGGGAAAATTTTATGGCCGTTGTATCCTTGTGATCTAACGGTCGAGATTAAATCTCTGGGTGTTAAAAAATTAAAGAGGAAATAAGGTTGAAAGTCATGGGCCGCTGATCTAAGAAATGAACAGCCTAGATTTGCTGTGTTTCTTTTATGAGGGTGGGAGATGGGTGAAGTGACACTCGTAGATTGGATTAGAGGGGTGGACTTGGACTGGGTATTCCAGATTGGGCTTGGGTTATTTGGGATTGAAATAATTTAAAATATAGCCACTTGATCTTTAATAGAACATTGCAACTATAGCCTTTAGCCTCTTTTGATATCTTTTAAAATTAAATTAAATAAGCTTAGCATTTTTCAATAAAATGCAGTAAAGTTATAATTGTTATATACATTACTAACTATTGTAATTAATTGTTTATGAATACTTAATTTTCGAATTAATAATTTCGAATTATTAACATTGTAGCCTAATTAACTAGAAATTGAGGAGTAATTAAATTAATTATAAAGCCTATGTGATGTGTATAATCTTAAAATTGTAAGTATAGTTGTAATTACATAATACTAATGTTAAATTGCTAACTTCAAAACTACTAATACTTAGTTAATTTTATAAAATAGGTATTTATTGATTGAAAATATTTTCAACATATTTATTGTAAATTATTAAGCATAAATAAATAAATTTAAAAAGAGAGAGTCAAAATTGGTCATCAACAATTAGTAGTGTATTTGATAATTATAATTTTCACTATATTTTATTGAAAGTAATTAATTTTATTTAATTTAATTTCAAAAGGATTAAAAGCTAAAAGGCTACAACTGCAATCTCTTAGTTAAACATGAAGTGGCTATTATTTAAATTATTTTTAGCCCAAATGCCAAGCCCAATCTAGAATTGACCCAGTCCAAACACTCATTCCTCTCCTCTTTGGTAATCCATGCCACTCCCATTAAACCAATAGTGGTGCACCACATCACCCACCTCAGTCACTCACACAACAAACACAATGAATCCAAGACGTCAATATTATAGATCAACGACTTCAAGTTTAACTCCATTTTCCATTTAATTTCGACAACCCAACAGACTTAATCGTAGCCGTCGAAACGAAGATATCCAACGACCCTCACATTTCTCCTTAAAAACATTTAAACCCAGAATTATTAGGGTCATTTATCTAAAATATAAACGGCCTAGATCTTTTCTCCCAATATTAACCTCTAGAGACGACCTAAACCACTCAAACCCTAAAACATTTCCTTGTTATCCCAACCGCCCCCTTTCCCTTTTCCTCCCTATTCTCTCCAGACCTGCAACCACATCGATCCTCAAGACCTTGCAGAAACCTATGCAAGTCAATAAATCAACCACGAAATCATCTCCTCTGTCTTTGCTAGCCGTGATTCTCACTTGAATCTTCCTCTTTCATTGTTATAATTCAAAATCTCAAATAAAAACCCTAGGTCTAAAATGATGACTTGGGATTTCATCTGTTTTGGCTTTGTGCTTCCAAATCGAAGCAGGCATGGAGATAATATCTGGCTTCATCATTATTATTCGACATCCAGAGGTCAAATGCAATGACCTCTGGACATTAGGGCTTCGACCGATGGTTTTTCACGCTTCAACGATCGATCTTTTATTTCTTCATGCCCAGGTAATTTCTATGACATTTTCCCTCTATTTTCTCTGATTTTACCCGTCTTGCTTTCATCATCCAATCTTCGTCACTTTCTACTACCTAGATTCAAATGTGTTGAAACCCTAAGGCATTGAATGCCACTATAAATAGGGCCTTCAATGATAACATCTAACAACACCTAACAATCTAAAGAAAATCAATACACAAATACAATAGCATTTAGAATGTTTAAGGCTAAGGTCTTACTCGATTTCTGATCTCTCCCTCTCTCTTCTGGTTCTGAGTTATACATTGATTGAAGCCTGAGTCTTTGGCTCCTAAATGGCTAAACGAAGCCTTTGTTTGGTTTGCTGCTCGAAGAAAGGTCAGTGCACATCGGCCTTCTTCTCTTTAACTATTTGAAGATTAAAGTCATGTTATGCTTGTTGATTATTTTGTTTATAATGTATTAATTTGATCATTATGCTTTGACGTTATATATGTGAATTAACTAACCTCTAAAGAACCTGAAATTAATTCAATCGATCATCTTTGTAAACTTAATGAATGCTCTTCTAAGTTAAGCCAATCTATGTGTTGTTATACCTTTGTAGTTGACTTAGAACTTCACATGATCTTCTGCACCTATCCTGACTTTAGATTTCAAGATACATTGCTAAAGCTTCCATGTCTACTCTACTACTCTTGCCGTGACACTCCCTATTGACTTATGTCATGTAGTGAACAACTTGTTTTGATAAAACTTAGACTATGGTAATTATAGACACTCAAGGACAATTACAAGGTTGTCTTTGAGATTAGAATGTAGGGGTGTTCGTCGGTCAGTACGGTACGGTATTTAGATGTTTCGATTCGGTATTTTTGGTATTCGGTATCCTAAAATGCTATACCAATACCGTACCTAATTAAATTCGATATGGTTTGATTTTTTGCCTTTCGGTTTCGGTTTATTTGGTATGGTAACTATGGTTTATTCAGTTCTAATGCAGCTTCTGAATGTTATATGTAAGGGAGAATAACACATAAACTAGCCCGCAAAATCAATCTTATGAATGCAACAACACTACACATCATATATTGGACTTTTATAAAGAAGAGCATAAGATTATAATAACGTTTACAAACTTCATCAACATGTTAGTATGCCTGGTCTAAAGCTCTAACTTGCATCTCCGTAATATACCAAACACCAGTAAACTTCTCAAATGTGACCAAATTAAGTTTTTCATAAGTGTTGTTTACAGAAATCATTCGGGTAACATCCATTAACCACATAGACAAAAATAGGTGGCACACGGGCTTTAACTAAAGCACATGGAACTAGAAACATTCTCTTTAAGCTCTCTGGTAACTGCATGCTGCAAGGATGACGGGACGTTTAAAATTAATCTAATATATATTTCGGTATGGTATAGATATTTCGGTATTTTTTTTATCATACCTAATACCAATTGTTTTAAAAATATAAATCAAATACCATACCAAATACCAAATACCAAAAATTTCGGTTTCGGTATGGTAATTCGGTATTTACCAAATTATGCACAGCCCTATTAGAATGTATCAGTTCAATTGTCTTCTTTCTCAAATGTGTTTTCATGATCCAGAGACTTCCTGAAATACCGTTGAGAAGGTCTTCTGTTGACCTCCATGACTGTGTAATCATCTGTAAGTGTCATTGTATAAAAGTGCTTGAACTAAGTGCTATTGACTTTCTACAATTGGTCTTATGTGTTCTGTCATCCTAGCTTAAGCCATCCCCTTAATTGTTCTTAAGAGCTCAGTATCTACTGATTTTTGCATCATCTTTTGTTATGCCATGCTAGATCTTCACTATGATTAGACTAAGATACTTAACCTATTTAACTGGATTAGTTGTCTCGTTATTAGAACCATGCCTGATTAACATGAATATTCATAGCTTTGAACTCCTGCAATTAACCTGTTGAGTTTATCCTATGTTATTTGAAACTCTGCCATGTTTTATAGTCTTGCAATCTTACAAGAACACCTCATGTAATGTGTTTGGATTCCCTTTCTTACAAATTCTACACTCATTCTTGCTCAAACTGTCACGACCCAAAATCCAACTAGTCGTGATGGCACCTAACCCAACCCGCTAGGTAAGCCAAATAACAACAATTCAATTCAAATGAGATCTACTGAGAAAAATAAATAATGAACTAACTGAACTTTTATACAACTTCTCAAGGACTCGTAGTACAAATCATGAGCTTCTAAGATTTAGAGTTTACAAAGCTGGTATGAAATAAATACATCATCTATTCGAAATGTATAAGCGGAACACGTGATCATCTTCAATTCCATCTCCCGCCATAGACAACAACACTAACATCCAAAATCTGCACGCAAGGTGCAAAAGTATAGTATGAGTACAAATGACTCCATGTACTCAATAAGTAACAACTAAACTTAGGTTGAAAGCAGTGACGAGCTTGGACAACAGTCAGAGTCCGACACCAATAGCCTAAAATAATTCGTAATAAAATAATAAAAGCAATACAAGTAATAACTCAAAGACATTATGCTCGGCTCGTTTGCAGTTACGGAAAATAGACACGCTTTTTAGGTATAACAGTAAAACCCAATTCTTTCACCAAAATCACCAAAATATGCGTAAATCAGAAAAACTATGATTTTTCCCAAAACTTTCAACAATAGATAAGATATTCATTCTCAGATAGCATGAGGAAAGTACATCTCTATGCCTACATGTCAATTTGCATGTGAAGTCATGAATGTCACAGAAGCTGTGCGGCATGAGAAAATGCATCTCTATGTGTGTATGTCACGTATGCATATCAAATGCAATGCATCACAGTGATGAACTCATGTACTCATACTCTCAGAGTACTCAATCTTACTGTTTCGCACTCCCACTCATCAAGCTCAATCACTCAGCACACTCAGTTACTCAGCACTGTACGGTACTTGCGCTCACTACTGGTATGTCAGATTCCGGAGGGGAGGATCTTGCCCAAGCGCTAATAAAACCTACTGCGGCGTGCAGCCCGATCCCATCATGAATCAATAATACATGTTTCAACGTGCAACCCGATCCCATTATGAATCAATAAAACATGTTTTGGCGTGCAACCCGACCCTATCATGAATCAATAAAACTTGCTGCGTCGTGCAACCCGATCACATTAATATAACTTACAATCAGGCCCTCGGGCTCATCTTAGTCATTAATCTTTCCAGTTTCTCGGGCTCACAAATCTCATGCCAATCGGCCCAAACAATGATAACATGATATGACACCAATGATAACAGACTGAGATATGATATGGAAATGAATGAGTATGAGTGTGTATGTAATTGTAATTTAAGCAAATAATTCAAGAGTAGAAATTACCCCAGTGGGTCCCAACAGAATAAGTATATAGCCTAAACATGATTTCTAACATGGATCACAGCTCAATTACTCTAGCACGCAGGAATTTCATGGATAGAAACAAGATTAGGTAACTACACAACACCACATAATCAACCGAGTCATAATTCACACGGTGCACGCCCACACGCCCGTCACCTAGCATGTGCGTCACCTCAACACCAACACATAACACGTATAGTTAGGGATTCATACCCTCAGCCCCAAGTTTAGAAGTGTTACTTACCTCGAACAAGTCGAATCCAATATCGAACAAGCCAAACAATACTCTAGAAATGCCATTCCGCGCGTATCAACCTACGAACGACTCGAAACTAGCCAAAAAACAACTCAAAACAATCAGATAATGCCAAAGGAAACAAAACCAATCGATAAAGGTTGAATCTTTACCAAAACCAAAGTCAACCAAAACGTCAAACCCAGGCCCGCACCTCAGAACCTGACAAAACTCACAAAATCCGACAACCCATTCAATTATGAGTCCAACCATACTAGTTTCACTCAAATCCGACTCCGAATCGATGTTCAAAACTCAAAAATTCACTTTATGAAATTTTAGATAAAACCCCCAAATTTCTCTTTGAAATCCATAATCCAAATGCAAAAACCGAAGATAGGTTCATGAAATATAATCACAATTGAGTATAGAACACTTATCCCAATCTATACGGTGAAAATCGCCTCAATCCGAGCTCCATAGCTCCAAATATGATAAAATGACTCTAACCCTCAAAATGGATTTAATAGAGTGTGCCCAGTTATTACACTTCGCGAACACGGAAAAACCCTCGCGTTCGCGCAAAACAAATCCCACCAGCTGCAATTTCTCTTACCCGAATGCGACATCTCAGTCACAAACGTGGTGTTCAATCCCCAGAGCTAAGCGATCGCGTTCCACATTTTGTGATCGCGAAGAACAAACACCTGAAATCCTCAGGCCCTACTTCCTTCTACGCGAGTGCGTCGCCAGACTCGCGAACGCGATGAAAAATTGCCTCAACCTTTGCGAACACGATGGACAATTTTTTCCAGCCATCAAACAACTCTCCGCAATCACAATCCACTCTCTGCGATCGCGAACAAGGAAACTAGATGCCCAGAAATCAGCAGCTCCAAAGAACATGGAAATGATCTGAAACTTACCTGAGCACCTCGGGACCTCGTTCAAATATACCAACAAGTTCCATAACATAAAAAGAACCTACTTGAGGCCTCATATCACGCATAACAATATAAAACGCACGAATCGCACCTCAAATCGAAGTTAATAAACTTTTGAACTTTTAACTTCCAAAACTCGTGCCGAACCATATCATGTCAACCCGGAATGAACTCAAATTTTGCACACAAGTCCCAAATGACATAACGAAGATATTCCAATTCTCAGAACCACAATCCGAACCCGATATCATCAAAGTCAACTTCCAGTCAAAATTATAAATATGCTAAACCTTCAAATTTCTAACCTTCGCCGATTAGTACCAAAACCTTTTAGAAATATTCAAATACAAATCCGGGCATCCGCCCAAGTCCAAAATCATCATCCAGACCTATCAAAAATATCAAAACTCCGATTCGAGGTCAAATACTCAAAAGTCAAATTTGATCAACTTTACTAACTGAAAGCTTTGAATTGAAATTCATTCTTCTAAACTAATTTCAAATCGCCCGAAAACCGAAACTGAAGATACGTATAAGTCATAATACATCATACGGAGCTGCACCTTCCCTCAAACCACCGAGTGAAGTGCAAATTCTTAAGACGATCGGTCGGGTCATTACATTCTCCCCCACTTAAACATACACTCATCCTTGAACGTGCCCAGAGTCGTTCCAAAGCCATAAAATCGCCGTGTAACAATAACATGCACCGACCCAGGGGTGATCCCACGTTACCCTAACCTATATAAGTGTGAAACCACAACATAACTGAAGATCCTTAATTCAACCTTAGCTTGTAAGACTTAGAACCCAATTTCCAACATTCGGAATTCGTTATAAGACTCGAATCTCGCATCTACACTATATAAGTTTGAACAAGTTATATCAAGTCATATCCTATCACTCCCCGAACCTGGGCCAAGACGTAATATGACAATCGATGCCTAACTATATGTGACCGCACGAACCAAATGGCTGGCTGAATTAACATGTGATATCATAACATACTGAATACGGAAGATAAACTAACACATGCTGATATACTGGAAGTCTGTATGATATAAATCAAAGTGTGAAAACACTAATACATGTCTGAAACATATTGCGACTTTGTTTAACTGTTACTCTAATCTATGAAGCCTTGAAAGAAAATACTGAAAACACCAACTGTCTGTTAATACTGGACGACTGTAAAGTAAAGATAATGCCCTGAAAGAAATGGGGCTCACCAAATAGCTGGTATGAGAATCCTTGCTCTATGAATCATCAACCTGTACATCATCACCTACATTGTGAGATGCAGGCCCCGGGGAAAAGGGGACGTGAGTACATTTGAATTGCATTGGTATATAAAGCAAGTGAAAGAAAGAACTATAAATGATGAAACTAAAAACTGATAACTGCTAAAACTGAAACTGAAACATAAATTATAGCTGATAACTGATAACAGAACTGAACAAAGGAAGTAAGGATATGAATATTCCCTCTTCAGAATGATGAACCAGCTGTTTATCAGAATATTAAACTGCGGTATCAGGCCTAATATATATGTGCACAAGCTGTGACCTCGGGCCTAAGTATACATATGCATAATTGCAGCCTCAGGACCAAAGATTAAAGCATAAATTGCAGCCTCAGGCCCAAAGATGCATAAAGCATAAACTACGGTCTCAGGCCCAAATACAGGTTTTCATCATTCAAGGATTTAAAATCAAGAATTGAGAATCATACTGCAATATATGATACTGAAATAGTGAATCAGTTTGAGTTACATGATACTGGAATATTGAATAGGACTAGACTGAGACATGTATTCATGAACTGCTTATGAAAACTGAAACTTCAACTGTTTACGACATCCTGAGTAATCTAGACTGAGACTTGTGGGCATCAAACCCAAGTCTATATTGATTACGCACTGAGCTCACAACATTCAAAATGAAAGCCATGAACGAGTGACAGAGCTAGAGAATAGAAGTTTTGCAACTATTCAAGGAACTAGACTTAACTATATTTTTTAGGAAATTAGTAACATCATAAAAGAAACGTAGTGTATGGAGAATTATTAACATTCTCAAACATAGAGAGTTAGCCTCACATACCTTGACTCTGGCCTTTTAATTGTATCACAATATTTGTCGCCTCTTTCAACGATAATCTATGGCAATATATATCAAGAGGAACCAATATTAGCAATAATGCTCATGTTTTGGTAGCATAGGTATTCTATCAAGCACCCTTTGGGCGTAAAACCTCATAGCCCTCATTAATGGTTTTCTTCACCCAATTCTCATTCTACTACTTCTAGATGATTCTACAATCTCAAATAGATGTAACTAACACCATTTCTCATCACACAAATAATTATAACAATCTTAAGTCAACAACCCCAAACCCTAGAATACTTCATTTGATTCCCTTTATCAAACCCACCTACTATTCTCCCAAAAACTCATCAATTCATAGTTATAAATGACTAGGGAGTAGAAACATTACCTTTTTGAAGTTCCATCCTCTTGAATTAGAGTTCTAGGGTTTCTTTTCTCAACAATGGTGTCTCGATCGAATATCTAATGATTTGAAAGATTTACCCATGTTAATAAGGTGTTAGAGAATTGAAATTAACTTAGAATCATCCTTAGAACTTACCTTGGATGATGGAGGGACCTTGGGGAAGTTAGGATCTTGAGAACGTCCCTTTTTACAGTAAGGTTTTGTGTTTAGGGTGTGGGAGATGAGGTAGGGCTTTTAAATAGGTGAACCCATTCCAAAACTTAAGGAGGAAATAAAAGTGGCTCGGATAAACATCGTCAGCGCGAGGCATCATCATAGGCACCAGAATAACTGTGCAAGGCGCCATTGGAGGAGCCAAAACTACATGGCCTTGCACTGTCAGGGGCTCTAGGTTAATGCACTAGATAGTGCCTTGTACTGTCAGGGGAGCTAAGCTTAATGCCATGGACAGTGCCTTGCACTGTCTAAGGCTGTGAGTTTTAATGGCCTTGTACTGTCTAAGGCTATGAATATTCATAGCCTTGCACTATCTGAGGCTGTAAGACGTCCCTCCCATAAACTTAGTTGATTCTATCAAATTTTATGCACTTCACTCTCGGTCTTAATTCTAAAACAACTAATTCCACCCATACTCATCCAGATTGGACTTCACATGTCTAAAAGGTCACATTAATACTCATTTAACGCATCCACAACTCATCTGAATTTACATAGTGTTACATTATCCCCCCCATTGGGATCATTCGTCCTAGAATGATTGTCCTAATTGTTACTACGACTAACTCGGGACCTCAAATGGGACTGATGGAAACATGTGAATACTGAACCGTCTTGAACACATGCATACTAAACTGAATGAATACATGATTACTGAAATACTGAGATACTGAACTGAATAGGTACTGAACTGAATGGCTACTGAATTGACTGAATACTGAGCTGACTGGAGATTATAATATAAGGTATGAATGAAAAGGTTAGTTACGTGCAAAATTTCTCCAAAATAGCTGCCATTAACAGAGCATAACACAAGCCTCACAATGCATCATAATACACATAACATGAAACATATACGTGAATACTGGTCTGTCATGGATACGTGAATGTTGAACTAACATGGATATATGAATACGAAATTGGCGCAAATATTTGAGTACTGAACTGACATGAATGTATGAGTACTGAACTGGCATCAATATCTAAGAACTAAGCTGGCATAAATATCTGAATACTGGACTGGCATGAGTATCTGAGTACTGAACTGACATGGAGGTTATAACATGAGATCTGCATACTGAAACATAAATGTTATAACATGACATATAATTCTGGTGGAAACTCTAACTCATAAGCTACTTGACTAATCCTTCATAAGATCCTATACGGCCCGATGTATCTGGGACTAAGCTTTCCTTTCTTCCCAAATGTTATAACACCTGTCATAGGCAGAACTTTCAGAAACACCCAATCATCAACTTGAAACTCTAGGTTTCTACGCTGCACATCCGAATAGGACATTTGGCGATTCTGAGCAATCTTCAAATGCTCTTGAATCAACTTGAATTTACCATAGCCTGATAGACCAAATCTGGTCCCAACAACTCTGCTTCGCCAACTTTGAACCAACCAATTGGCGATCTACACCTTCGCGCATACAAATCATGCTTTCAAAATGAGCGAGATAATACTATTATAAGGTCCATAATTACCATCTCCACTAAAGGATATGTGTATTATATGGTAAAACACTAGGCTTTCTGCTGCTCGAATTTCACTTCCTGACAATTCAGACACTTGGCCACAAAGTCTATTACGTTCTTTTTCATGTCGTTCCACCAATAAATCTCCTTGAGATCATGATACATCTTTGGAGAACCTGGGTAGATATAATACCTGGAATTATGGGCTTCTAACATGATCCTCCTTTCCTAAGTCCATCTTTGTCTGGAACACACAATCCGTCTTGTTACCTCAAAATACCATCATCTCCCCCTTGTTCAAAAGTCCTCGTCTTGCGCTTGTGAATCCCCTCTTTGAGCTACTTCGTCTACTAAGGAGGAATAAGTCATATTCTAGACAACAACTCCACCATCTTCGGAGTCCGAAAGTCAAACTCCTAGCTTGGCTAAGTGTTGAACTTCTTTCACCATAGTTCTCTTGTCTGCCTCAATCATGAGCTATACTTCATTTGATTATTTCATCTCATATTCTAAGGTTGACAAGCGATCATGTAAGGATTTGTTTTCCTTATTCAAAGATTTGTTTTCCTTTCGAGTTGAACGTAGCGCGGACGGTAATTCAGCCTTTGAAGAAGTGTCATCTTTCAAGTCTTTTTCCTTTACTCCACCCCTAAGCCAAATACATGGCTATGAGTTTGAGGTCCACAACATTTTTCTACTATCTATATGGTAGGTAGAGATGGATCTGATTGAATTATTTCTTCAATCTGAGCCTACAAAACATATGAAGAAATATTTTATATTAAAACCCATAATAATTTTAAGTAATTTACATATTCAGTTTACCAAACATACATATTTTTCAATTGCTTCAGGTTCAACAAGCTTGTTATTATTCTTACGAGTCTCAAAGAAAATTATTGCCAAATCTGATGGATTGCCATCTTTTTCACTCTTTACATCAAAGGCAAACATGTCAAAAAATACCTCGTAAACTTTTCCTTTAGGAAAATAGAGATTTTATAATAATACATTTTGATAAATTATCTCTCGAATAGGCTTGCTACCAATATGATGAAGCATCTTCAACTTAGCTCGGATTGCTACATTCCTATTGCTTCTCGCCTTTGTGAAACAATAAGCTTAAATATAATTATTGTAATAAACTTAAATAGTATACTTAGGATTGATTCTAGATAAAGCGGAAAAAATATATCAGATGCTAGGTTGGGGAATCAGACTACAAATGCTTTGGCGAAATAGATTATTAAATCGTTGGGCATGCCTGAAAATGTTCGGATGAAAAATGTTCCTTTACTAACCACTCCCATTCGTTCTTGCCTACTCCCTTGGAATATTCTTAAGAGCCTGTTGAATTGGCTTATCCATCACATATTTTGCATGCAAGTGTCCTCTCCATTTATTCCATAACTCTTTCATCCATCCCAAGATATGATCACGGTGATCATTCATGTCAACACTCTCAAATTTATTCTACAATAATCAAAATATTGGTTGAGTTAATGCATCACAAGATAAATAATGCAATGTTCAAATATGATCATGATATCATAGAACTTTCCTGATATGGAAAAATAATGCACCGTTCAAACTAATATGCAAGCAACTAAAATGACAATGTTGGGACCCTGCAATAACTTAATGTAAAGAGTTAAAGAAAAATAGAAATGTGCAGCAGCTTATAGTACATTTAAAATTTGAATGAAGTTTCAAGTATTATGTAGACAAACAAATAACATTGGCTGAATAAGAGATATAATAACATACGAATACTTTAAGAATTTATGAGCCTTTCCAGGACCAATTTAAGAACTTTAGGAGCATCAATAGTTACTGCCACTTTGACTGAGGGTTTGTCAGACTATTCACCTACTTCAGTAAACCTTGTAAATCCATTAGCAGATGTAGTAAGTAAGAGATGAGATAAATTTCTTAACCTAACCAAAACACTAAATTTTATAAGCTTCTCTATATATTGCAGAGTCATACCCATGGCGGAGAATGCTCTTAGATGGAAAAATAACTTTCAAAGGAATAGGAATTGGGACTGTCCTAATTCAGAATCAGGACAGCACTACCCAGCATCAGTAAAAATAAGGTTCCCTTGCACCAATAATATAGCCGAGTACGAAGTATGCATCCTCGGGATTAGGATGGCGGTTGACATGCACATCAAGGAGCTTCTTGTCATAGGGGATTCTGATCTGTTGATACATCAAGTTCAAGGAGAATGAACTACCAAGAATACCAGGATCCTTCCATACCTGCACTATGTAAAGGAGCTATTCAAGAAGTTCACAAAGATCAAGTTCAAGCACATTTTCAAGATTCAGAATAGGTTTGCCGAGAAACAAGCTTGTTGAACTTGAAGCAATTGAAACAACAAACTGTGCATAAAAGATTCAATAGAGAGACATTTAGGCAATTTGAGCAAGAACCTAGTTTCTTACATATTTCAATACAAGAAATCAAGACAAGGTGCAATCAACGTCAATCGGGTTTTAATTACAAGTCAGGAAGGCATCATGAATCGACTTAGCTAGCCATATATTATTAAAATAAGGACTTGAATAGAATTGAAGCTAGTGGAACTACATAGTAGTACTAAACAAGCATAATTGTATATGAAGTGGCATAATATATAAATTAACTCAAAGAAATCCAAGCAGCACTAATGCACATAACATAAACACGAACACAAGGTAGTAGAATCGGCAGAGTATAAAGTAAGAACGAGTTGCAAACAAAGCGAACAAAGAATGAGAAACTCAAAATCTCAGGAATAACAGCGATTGCAAGAGAACAATGAAACCCCAAATCTCCAGTGTTTCAGAGTTCACAAGAGCCTCGAAGTGGGCTTCGAGTAGTGCTTGCACTAGAGAAGTCTAATGAATAGATTTCGATAACTGTGGCTTTCAGCCGGCCAAAATCGAAGTCTCAGAATAGTATAGAATGAGTGAGAGTGAGAGAATAGTGGTAGTAACAATAGTTAAGTAATAGTCATTACGACTTAAAAGTAGAACGGGGAAGGGGGGTTTATATAGTAGTAAACATTGAACCAACAAACAAGGAAACATAGTTAATCAAATCGAAATAAGGAAAGAGAAGCATGCGAAATTAATTCAGAATCAATTTAGGAGAAAAATCGAGTAAACCTTAGTTCAAGATGGGGAACACAAATAGCCAAATAATCTCACTGAATCGGACCCATATAACCTGGTAATGAGTGTATGAAGTCAAAAACATGACAATAGTACAGAATCGGAGTTGAACGAACTCCCACTGACTCAACTTCCATAAATAATCGAGTACCAAATACTGTAACATTGAGAAAATGGTAAGAACCATCGTGTGTGCAAAAAGGGAAAGGGAACATGGAAGATTTTCCATGTGATATCAGATTAGGGGCTGGGGTTTGAATGGAGGCGCCTAGGGTTTCTCTCAAAGATGAGAGGAATGTTCAAGAGGAATTGGGGGCGGCTGAAGCGGAGAATGGATATCTAGGGTTAGTGGGGAGGGATATAAAGAAAGGGGTTGTCTTAATTTGGGTCGTTGATCATCTGCGATCAATGGCTAAGATCGAAAGAGGAGCGGGGCGGGTTAAGGTCTGGCCATGATCGGGTTTTAAAGAGGGTTGTTTGGTCTTGGGCTGCTGAAGGGTGAACTGGGGATGGGCCAAATGTTTTGGGCCTGATTTTGGTCCGAAATTAGCCCAATATTGGGCTATAAATTAAATATAAGAAAGTTGCTTAAAATAATTTATAAAAAGTAACTAATAAATAATAAAATATTTTTTATGCAGTAAAATGCTTGAAAATAATTGCTTAACATTATAAAAATATAAAATGCTATTTTATCATAAGTTATGTAATAAATATAATTATGTATAGAATATAGGTTATTATTGCAAAAATTGTGTAAATAGCTCAAAAGTACAAATGTAATTATAAGAAATAAAGTAAAATATTATAAAACATACATGCAGGCGTAAATAATAAATTTTGATGATTAAGTCATCATAAAATAATTTTAAAGGATAATTAATAAATATTTGAACAATTTTAAATGCAAGAAAATCAATTGTAAAGCTTTAAAAAGTTATGGAACATTATAGAAAATACATATATGATTCTTTTAAATCGGGTAAAAATGCAAAAATGATATTTTGAAAGTACATATAATATTTGATAAAATATGAGGGTAAAATTGGGTAAAGAAAATGATGACCAATTTTGTCCGAAATGAGTGAGGATGATATGTTTTTGAAAAAATAGGGGTAGAACCTTGGTTCTTGAGTTGCCTACATATCACTGGTGTTACGGGAATGAGGCCGCGTGTAGTTCTGGATCCAACGGCGAACGAAGCCGATGTAGTTATTATAAGAATTATCTTGTGTTTCGAAAAAGGATCTATGGGTCAGGATAGTGTCGTGAGTAACGAGTGATTTCGGTTGAAGTTATGAATGCAAATTTAAATATTATGGGTATTCGAGATAAATGTTTGGGCGGTTACGGAACAAAGAGTAATCATTTACCGGTCATTGGTTACGTTTGAGATAACCAACAGATGTGAACATTGTGAACGGAAATCGGAGCGAGAATTGCTCACCTCCCGAGTTACTTAAAAAACTTAAAACACAATGCACACGAATATATAGGGTTATTACGAAAATTTCAACATGATGCAAATTCCCTTCGGACCATGAGAGTTGTCTTTGGACGATGAGGATGATGTCCTTAGACCATGACGTCCTAGGCCATGAAGTGTATAATGAGGGATTCGCAAGCCATGTAATGGTGTCCTCGAGCCATGAGGATGGTGCCTCCGGACTATGACACCTTTGAATAATGATATGCAGTTTTGAGAGATCCTCAGGCCATGGAATCATGTCTTCGAGCTATGAGGATGATGCCTTCATAAAATGACGCCTTTAGATAACGTTGCGATGTTTAGCCCGTGAAATGCAAAGATATAAGGATATAGATCGTTTGATAGAGGGAATAGGTGATACTTAGTTATATGCGAGAACGAGACAAGGCAACACTTAGCCTTGTATGTGATGAGGGCAGTGCTTAGCCCTATGCAGAGAAAGGCAGTGTTTAACCTTATGCAATAGTAGAGGCAATGCTTAGCCTTATGCAAATGTAACAGAGACATTGCTTAGTCTTATGCAAAGAAAGGAAGCATTTAGCCTTATGTAATAATGGAGGCAATGCTTAGCCTCATGCAATGTAAAGGAGACAGTGCTTAGTCTCATGCTATGAAAGGCAACGTTTAGCCTTATGCAATTATGGAGGCAATGCTTAGCCTCATGCAATGTAATTGAGACAATGCTTAGTCTCATGCAAGGAAAGGAAGTGCTTAACCTTATGCAATAGTGGAGGCAATGCTTAGCCTCTTGCAATGTAATGGAGACAATTCTTAGTCTCGTACAACGAAAGGCAGCGTTTAGCCTTATGCAATAGTGGAGGCAATGCTTAGCCTCATGAAATGTAATTGAGACAATGCTTAGTCTCATGCAACGAAATGCATCATTTAGCCTTATGCAATGTGAGGGAGACAATGCTTAGTCTTATGCAAGGAAAGGCAGCGTTTAGCCTTATGCAATAGTGGAGGAAATGCTTATCCTCATGCAATGTGAAGGAGACAGTGCTTAGTCTCATAAAAGGAAAGGAAGCGCTTAACCTTATGCAATAGTGGAGGCAATGCTTAGCCTCGTGTAATGTAATGGAGAAAGTGCTTAGTCTCATGCAAAGTATGACAATGTCTAGCCTTATGGAATCGTAGAGGAAATGCTTAGCCTCATGCAATGTGAGAGAGACAGTACTTAGTCTCATGCACAGAAAGGAAGCATTTACCCTTATACAATAGTGGAGGCAATGCTTAGCCTCATGAAATGAATGAGGGCAATGCTTAGCCCTATGTAGAGAAAGGCAGTGCTTAGCCTTATGTAATGATGAGGGCAGTGCTTAGCCCTATGTAAAGAATGAGGGCAGTGCTTAGCCCTATGTAATAATGAAGGCAATGTTTAGCCCTATGATTAAATGTGTGAGGGAAAGTGATCCTTAGCTTGACGCATTTGTGCTTGGTGACTTCTATCAGTGAAGATAACATTCTTGTTATGTATTTGTAGACATGTTTGTAATATCCGTTATGCGTGCATCCAAAGATAAATTGTGTGTTTTTGGGGGAAGGTTGGTTTGTGCCTTTGATTCCTCATTTTGCCTTTGCTCCTTGTCTTGATTCCTTGTTCGAGTCTCCCTGGGTAACATCTGGCTGTTACAAAAAATGAAATTTTTGAAACTATGCTTTTGCGATAAATCATTTGTAAAACCTGCAGTTGTTCAAAATATGTGATGATGCATAAACCAAATTATTTTGTCGAATCGGAGACTGTGACACATTTAAAGACATTGCAACCTTCTTAACTCACAATTTTGAGGACCCTCCTCAAAAGTTTGCCCAAGTTTAAATACATACTTCCAACAATACACTTCTTGGCGATCCTTGATGTAATGAGATTGACAAAACTCAAAATCTTGCCCCGGTTCCTGACCGTAGAGGGGAATAAAGATTTTATTATGATGTGACTGGACCCACAAGGCTACCTACGTATCCCTTCTTAAACGGGAATCAGGTCAAGCATATTTCTGGTTACATCAAAAGAAAGTGCAAACATAATCTTAAAAATAATATCTCTTTATTACGTCTGAATTGATAGGTTTTGGCCATATTGTTCCATCCATCTCTGCAACTATAAATGCTTCTCCTGTCAGTACTAGGTGAACCATGTAAGGTCCTTGCCAGTAAGGTGACAATTTCACTTTTTCTTCGCCCTGATGCGGGAAGATCCGTTTCAACACCAATTTCCCTGGAGTGAATTGCATCGATCAAACCTTTCTGTTGAAAGTACTTGCCATTCTATTCTGGTAGAGTTTACCGTGACACACTCCATTCATCCTCTTACCGTCCATGAGAGCCAGTTGCTCATACTGGCTCCGTATCCATTCTGCATCACTGAGCTCGGCCTCCTGTATGATTCTTATGAATCTCCACCTTGACTAGTATAACAACTTCAGTACCGTAGACCAGTAGATAGGGGGTTTTCCTAGTTGACGTACAAACTGTGGTGCAGTACCCGAGCAAAGAAAATGGTAGCTTCTCATGACATTGCTTGTATTTGTCCACCATCTTCTTGATATTCTTGTTGGCGGCTTCCACATCTCCATTCATCTGCGGCCTGTATGCTGTAGAATTCCGGTTCTTGATCTTGAATGTTTCAAACATGGCTTTCATTAGATCACTGTTGAGATTGGCGATGTTGTCGATAATGATTTACTCAGGTAATACGAATCGACAAACAATACGATCTCGAACAAAATCTGCTACGACCTTCTTAGTCATAGCTTTATAGGAAGCGGCTTCGACCCATTTTGTGAATTAATCTATAGCCACCAAAATAAACTTGTGTCCGTTTGAAGCAACTGGTTCAATTGGTTTGATGACATCCATGCCCTAGGTAGAGAAGGTTCAGGGTGAACTCGATGTGTTGAGTTTGTTAAGTGGCACCCGTATCATATCAGCATGTACCTGGCATTGGTGGCACTTCTGTACATACTTGATGCAGTCTATCTCCAATGTCATCAAGAAATACCCTATCGTCAATATCTTCTTGGCCAAAATGAACCCGTTCATATGATGTCTGCAGGTTCCGGCGTGTATTTCTTCGAGCAATCTAGACGCCTCCCTGGCATCAACACATTACTACAATCCCAAATCAGGAGTTCTTCTATACCGAATTTCTCCGCTCTGAAAGAAGTGGTTGGCCAATCTTCGATGTATGCGCTTCTGAGTGTGTGTAGCATTTTTTGGGTATTCTCCGTTCTCCAAATACTCCTTGATATTATGAAACCATGTCTTTCTGTCAAATTCTTCTTCAACATGAGCAGAATAAGCTGGCTACTTACGAATCTCTATTGGGATAGGATCAATGAAATTCTTGTCTGGATGTTGTATCATAGAAGATAAGGTAGCTAGCGCATCTGCGAACTCGTTCTGAATTCTCGGCACGTGTTTGAATTCTCTCTTTGTGAACCTCTTGATCGAATCTTGTACACATTGCAAATGGCAATATTTTAGTGTTCTTGGTAACCCATTCTCCTAGTACTTGGTGTACCAATACATCTGAATCTCCAATTACCAGCAACCCCTGGACATTTATGTCGATGGCCAATCTGCCACTTTGCTAACTTACCCGTAGGCATGGGTTTCTGAAAGATGTATTTTAGCAGATCCATCCTTGATATGAGGTATGTAGTGTATGCATAGATGTAGTATCTCAACTTCTAGGCTATCTATATGTAAGCACAACAAGTGCATTCCAACAATGAGTACCGGGCATCGTAAGGTGTGAACTTCTTACTCAGGTAATATATCGCCTACTCTTTTCTCCAAGTTTCATCATGTTGCCCCAAGATATAACCAAAGGCTCTATCCAACACTGACAGGTACATCAACAAAGGTCTTTCTGGCTCTGGCGGGACCAGCACGGGCAACTTAGACAAGTACTCCTTGATTTTGTCGAAAGTCTTTTGACATTCTTCGGTCCATCTCGTCGCAACATCTTTCCTCAGTATTTTGAAGATTGACTCACATATCACCATTGACTATGCTATAAAACGGCAGATATAATTGAGGCATCCCAAAAACTCATCACATCCTTCTTGTTCTTTGGCAGTGACAAATCCTGAATAGCTTTGATTTTGACGGGACTAGCTCAATACCGCGGTAGCTGACGATGAAACCGAGCAATTTTCCACCAGGGACTCCGAAAGCACATTTTTCCGGGTGCAACTTCAAATTGTACTTTCAAAACGGTCGAAAAACACCCACAAGTCTGATGTGTGATCCGAACTTCTATTAGATTTGATGATAACATCATTCATGTACACCTCTATTTCCTTGTGTATCATGTCGTGCAAAAGAGTCGGCATGGTCCTCATGTAGGTAGCCTCATCATTCTTTAAAATGAATGGCATGATTTTGTAACAATATATCCCACATGGTGTTATGAAAGCTGTCTTCTCGGCGTCTTCTTTGTCCACACAAATCTGGTGATATCCTGCGAAGAAATCCACAAAGGATTGGAGTTCATGCTTGGCGCAATTGTCGATCAGTATGTGTATGTTGGGCAATGGAAAATCATCTTTAGGACTTGCTCTATTTAAATCTCGATAGTCAACGCACACTTTGACTTTCCCATCGTTCTTTGGAACTCGCACAATGTTGGCTAGCCAGGTTGGGTACTCGACCACTCGAAGGACCTTGGCTTGGATTTTCTAGGTAACCTCTTCCCTTATCTTCATACTAATATCTGACTTGAATTTCCTGGGCTTCTGCTTTACCGACAGACACATGGTATTGGTAGGTAGTTTGTGAGCTACTATGGATGTGTTTAACCCAGTCATGTTGTCTAGGACCATGCAAAAATATCCCCATATTCCTTCGAAAATTTGATGTACTCTTCCTTCTCTGATGGCAATAGATGAATGCTAATGCGAGTCTCTTCGACTGTTTCAGAATCCCCTAAGTTATGTGCCTCAGTTTCTTCCAAATTGGACTTTGGTTTGTTCTCAAAATTCACTACTTCTTTGACAATTTCCTTAGGTATTATATCATCTTCCAAATCTTCCGAATCACTTTCCTTATATTGCGTTATCTCATTACATGTCACAGTCATAGGTTCATTAGGATATGTAATAATTATGCTGAAAAAGAATGTAGAAAGATAATACTAATAAACTAAAAGCAATAATGCATCAATAAAACTTAAAAATTGCCAACAAGTATAACTTGATGTCTCGAGTAATTATTTCAAAACAAAATACTGAAAATGTTTTAAATGCACAAAACACTTTAAAAATAAATCATGTTAATTCTGCCAAGGCTACCCAGGTACTCGGCGAGCCCGGGATGGTGCAGCAGTCCAGTTCTTGAGAATAGCTCCGTCTCCCACTGTCTTTTCTGAATGGTAAGGTCTTTCTCCTCCCCATCCCTCCTCTAAGATTCCACTGCAATCCATATCTTAGTCATCCATAAACAACTTCCTCATACCATCCAAAACCTCGTCTTCCTCGGATCCCCAAATTACATCGGTCTGGCAAAATGTCTGGTGCAGTGGTGGTATGGGTTGTTCCAATAGATATTAAGCGGCACGCCATGACAGTATCCAATCCTGGTATTCTTGCACAATATATTCATACCCGAGACCAAACGTTCTGCCATGGTATTGTGGTTGTATTGGTTCTATGATCCCTTGAAGCTTTGGACTAAGACCCCTGTCTGGTTCATACCCAACCACATCAGTATGCTTTCTATCTTATTGCTCCACCATCATCCCTTCTTAATTGCGTTTACTCGCTCAATGCAGTAGTATGTTTCTCCTCCCAATTTCCTCTTCTTCTCGATAACTAGCACAGTCTGGTTTGTGTCGATAGGATTGCCTCCATCTTCGTGAGTAATCATCTCTTGATGATTGCGCTCGAACTTCATAGCCTGGTGCAGAGTAGAAATGACTGCCCCAGCTGCATGTATCTATGGTCATCCCAATAACAAGTTGTAGGTGGTGGATATGTGTAGCGCTTGGAATTTAACGTCGAACTAGGTCGGGTCCATCCGCAGATCAAGGTTGATTTCTCCGATAGTGGCTCTATGTGACCCATCGAACGCCTTCACATTCATGCTTCCCATACGTATATTATTGGTCCTTTACCCAGTCTTTTCCAAGTGGTCAGCGAGCATATATTTAGACTCGAACCCCCATCTATCAGATCCTTGGCAATGAACTTGTATTCATATTGCACAGTGATGTGCAATGCTTTGTTGGGACTTAACCCTTCCGGTGGTAGCTCATCTTCATGGAAGGTAATCTTGTGGCTCTCCAATACCCGTCCTACCATATTGGCCATCTCCCTACTAGTGATACCTTGAGGCACATAAGATTCACCTAATACCTTCATCAAAGTATTCTTTTGCGCATCTGAATTTTGCAACAACGATAAGATGGATATCTGTGTGGGAGTCTTGTTCAGCTGACCAAAAATAGAGTATTCCTTCGCTTGTACCTTCTTTCAAAGATCATAAGTGTCTATCTCCACAACAAGTGGCTTAGATGTGGTCTCTTTGCTTGTTCCTCCAAGAGTCTCAGGTGTATAAATTCTGCCAGTTCCGGTCATTCCTTGTGCAACACCTATCTCTTCTATCCTGGCTTTTTCTTTTCTTCTCGACTCCGCCAAATAATCCCATGTGACAACATCATACTTATAGGACAGTGTTGGAGCTACCATCATAGTGAAGGGAGTAGTCACCTCGACCTCAAACGGTGTATGGGTTTCTATCACAATCCGTGAGAGTGTGACATGAGATGTTTTAGGAGTATCCTTATCTCAAATAAGTCTGATTGATCTCTCTTGATCCCATTCTTCATCAGTTTCTATCACATTCAACCCCTCGCCCCTATGATAAGGAAGAGGGTTCGTACGGATATTTGCACGTGCACCTTTGCTTATATGACTTTGGTGTCAATCAGCATCTGGATCTTGTCCTTCAATATGCGGTATTCCTCAATGGTGTGACCCTTGATGCCTGAATGGTAGGCACAAGTTTTGTTGGGGTTAACCCATTGGGAAGGATTTTCAACAGCAACAATAGGAATGGGAATGACGTGACCAGCGGCCTTTAGTCTCTCATACATATGGGCTATGGGTTCAGCGATAGGGGTATATTGTCTGGGAGCTCTGCTATCAAAGTTTGGTCGTGGCTTTGGTTAGTTTTGGTGGGCGGTAGGGGGTGAATGTTAATGTGCAGGTTAGGTGTTACATGTATGGTAGGTGGTGGCAGGGTATTGGTATTCTGGAGGTGAGGGTTGATATGTGGGCAGAGGTGTTTGGTGTGTAAGGGGAGACTTAGGGCCCTGGGCTACCATCACGATACCCACTTCTTTCTTCTTCAAGATGCCTCCTGATTGCAAGGCATTGTTGATGGCTTGTAGTGCCTCAAAATTGGTCACCATTCTGCTTTAGATTCCTTCTTCTATCCTTTCCCCTAACTTGATTATGTCCAAGAACTAGTGATTGTCGATAACCATCAATCTTTTGTAATACTGTAGATCCTAAGCTTTGAGAAAGAACTTGTTCATTTGTTCTTCTTCAAGTGATGGACTCACTTGGCCACCTCTGATCTCCAATGAGTAGCATACTCGCGGAAGGTTTCAGTCAGCTTCTTCTAGAGGTTCTGGATATAGAAAACGTCTGGCGCATTCTGTGTTGAACCTGAATCTATACATGAAATCAGATGCCATGCTCACCCAGTTTTCCTACTTCTTCGGATTCTGGTTGATATACCAAGATAATGCATCTCATATAAGACTTCGCATGAACAGTTTCATGCAGATTTGTTCATTCTTTCCCACTCCCACAAGCTTGTCACAATAAGTTCTCAAATGCACCTTAGGATCACCGGTGCCATCAAACATCTTAAATTTAGGAGGTTTGTAGCCCTCTGGCACTTCCACATCTGGATGGATACACAAGTCTTCATAGTTCAAACCTTGAATGCCCTTCCCGCCTTCAACACTTTGGACTCTCCCTGTCAGTTTCTTGAGTTCCTCTGCCATGTTGCGGATGAGCAAGTCCTTCTCGATTGGTTCAGGTATGTATAGGATTCGTTGTGAGGTATGGGGTAAGGTTTCCATGTATATCGGTTTGCCTTGGTGAGTTCCTGGAACTTGGGTGTATGGGTGATCATTGATCAAAGTTTGAAGGGGATCGAGGGTGAGTTGTGGTGAATTTTGAGGGTATGATAAGTGATGGTTTGCAGATACATGGTTGGATGGTGGTAATGTTATTGATGGGTTTGTATTGGTGGGGGGTTAAGGCTTTTAGGAGGTGCGGGATTGTGATACTGGTGTGTTGCGGGAGGATTTTGTGGAGCCATGGCTGGTGGGTTTTGGGTTTGGTTGTTTCGCGGTGGTGTTTGGTTTTGAGTGGTTGTGTTTTGTTGGTTGATCTTAGGAACATTTAGTGTAAGGGAGAGGTTTGCGAGATTTTGGACCTACTCAAGCTCACCCTGCAACTCCAAGATGTTATGTTCCAAATGTAGGACCAATTCATTCTGTCCCGGTGTACTTCTTCCATCTAAGGTTTCAACATTTTCTGCCATGGTAGCATTACGTTTTCGATTTTCACTTAGATCATCCATCTTCCCTTTAATTTTACCTTTACTTTTCGGGTCGCTAGGTGGAGGAGGTGGAGGACCTCTGGATCTGGTGTGGTATGCTAATGATTTCATAATGCACGAACCAAACTTTGGGATTAGAGTAATCAAAATAATAAAAACAATAGGCAACCAGGTCAGTAAGATGAAGTAAAATAGTGTTTGCAATATTTGAATAGATATCACGTAAGGTCATGCAATAATTCGCGTCCTAATTTGGGGACCTCATTGTGCCCGAGGTAGGCCTAAGTGACACATAGACTTGGAGGAAATTCATGTCAACGTTACCTCATTCCATTAATGCAAAAATAAGCCAAATCAATCTTTCACTAAATCGAAATAATAATTATAAAGTCACTAATGGTATTAAGACTTATTACATCGAAATCTAATCTAGAAAGCAGTAAAGTACATTATCTCCTAGGCTACTTGGTCCCCGAAGGACCTTCTCCATGCTTGGCTCTCTTGACTCTATCAATCACATTTCCCAGAATGCGTATGTCGAGTAGCAATTAATCCATTGCTAGCTTCCCTCCTTCATCAGGATCATGCCTCGACAATGCCAAAGCCTCTTTCTCATCTTCCCCTCAAGCTCCATCAGTCCTTGCTCTAGATGCTCCAACCTCTCTGTCGACTTATTTGCAATCTCCTTCCATTATCTGATCACCTCCATATCCATCTTATGTTGTTCTAGAAGCTTAGCTTTAGATTCGAACACTCTTTTACATATCCTTTTGTACTTCACCTGTGCCTCAGCCACCTCATCTACGATCCTATCTTTTACATTGACCCCCGGTTTGACGTCCCTAACTATGTCGTCTTCCAACCAAATAGATAGTGGTATATATGATCGGCGTGATACCTATTTGGCTCAATAGTATCTCCCTCCACGATGACCTTTTGGTTCCACATGTGTTGGGCTTCAAACTTGAATGGGATGAAATCTGCTTTGAAATTTTCTTTATAGTGAACCATGTTGGAAACCCGAGGTATGACTTGTTTCCTCCAAGCTTGCCTCATTACCCTTATAGGAGAGTAAGGGTAGGTAATTTGCAGCCCGATCAATACTAAGTGAGTAGTCCCTTTGGACCTGATGATGAACTCGCTACTAGGAAATTTCCAAATATCTAATGCACTTGCTCGTCCGTCAGATTACTGAAGAAACGCACCCAGCCTATACCATTACCAGGTTTTGCAAACTTGTCTGGATTGAATGTCATCTTCTTTGGATGATGACTGGCTATGTAGTCATTCGGTATCTTTCATAGAAGATCCTGGCTATAATCACCCCTCTGAAAGTGAAGCAGTCAAACTTGTAGCAAGAGGTTACAACCCTCGAAGTGTCCAAACCCGTGCTTTTTCCGATCCAGAGCACGGTACATCTCAGCTAAGATCATCGGGATGATTGTGTATTTCTTCCCCTCGATACCCTCTATTAATGTTCTGGCGAACATGGCTAAGCGAGTATGAATTCTTCCCTCTTGCATTGGAAAGCTCAACAAACCCAAGAAACAGACTATACAGACATAGACCCGGCGGTGCACCCATCCCAAAGAGGTAATGGCTAGCTCCTCATGATGCATGCAATATGATTTTCTATGCCCATATTGCTCATATAGAAATTCAAAAAGGATGTATGATTTCTTCAGGCAGACCAGTTTGTCGTTCTTCTTCAAACCCAACATCTTTAGAAAACCGCGTGAGGTGCGATTTTCTTGCACCAATAGACCCGGAATATCCCATGGTAACTTGGCGAAGCCCCTATTTCTTCTAGGAGAGGAGTTATTTCTATGTTGCCAAATCGGAAAACAACTCTCTTTTCATCCCATAAGATGGTTGCTGCCTCAATTAGTCCCCTGTTGGGTTGAATATTCAGCAAAGTCGGCAGGTTACCTAGTACTCTCCTCACATGGCTATCACAGGGTGCAAGGTCGTTCCATAATTCAATTAGCAGAGGCGGGATATTCTTGACCATACCAAACTCGGTGATTTCGTGCATCATTTTCTGCAAACAAATAAAAGTTAGCTATTTCCCCCTCCAGATTTGACTATTTACGCAATAATGATCAACATGTTGGCACATTTCCTCCAATTAGTGCACATAATATTATGGTGTCCTTTGGGATTATGAAAATTCCATTGGACTTTGAAAAAGGTTCATCTAAGCGGGTTGATGCATCAATGAAGTCTCAATCTATACTAGGTTTAGCATGATACATGTACATTTCAAATTAGAGTGTGGTTTCCAGAAGGGTCTAGACTGGTACTCTCAAGTGGACAACTTAAGAGGGAAAGGCACGGGAGCATCGACTGCACCGCTGATCGACTAGTCTACCGCTAACAAGCCTTTTCGGTTTAAAATGGTATATTTAGGAAAGCGCTGACACCCATCAAGCACCGCTATGTTGATAATAAGCACGAATGGAATATGATGGTGAAAGCATGCTTTATGAAAAAATAGTAGCACGTTGCCAGATATTTGCATGATGAAAGTGCGTAAAAACAGTAAATAATATGAACAGGAGAAAGAAATGAAAAAGGAAAGACAAAAGAGAGGAGTTAGTTCAACTCATGAAATGATGAAAGTGCATAAAAATAGTAAATAATATGAACAGGAGAAATAAAGGAAAAAGGAAAGACAAAAAAGAGGAGTTAGTTCAACTCATGAAATGATGAAAGTGCATAAAAATAGTAAATAATATGAACAGGAGAAATAAAGGAAAAAGGAAAGACAAAAAAGAGGAGTTAGTTCAACTCATGAAATGATGAAAGTGCATAAAAATAGTAAATAATATGAACAGGAGAAATAAAGGAAAAAGGAAAGACAAAAAAGAGGAGTTAGTTCAACTCATGAAAATGTACGAGAACGTAATTAAATAAGCAAATAGGGAGATAAGGACGGGATAGACATAATATAGCAGTCTTAGACAAGATGAAGGGAATGGAGAGAGAATGTACATGTCATATCAATTTAAGCAAATAAAGGAAATAGGAAGGAAGTGTATATGATATAGCAACTTTAATCAAGTAAAGGAAATAGGGAAGGGATGTACATGTCATAGCAACCTGGGCAAATACAGAGAAATAAGGGAGGGGATGTGCATGTTATCAAGTAATCCGTTAATCCACATAAGTCAACTTCATTATAGTAAGAGCCTAAGTATTTTTTCAAGCAGAGTCGCCATGCTGTCGCACTCCGTTTTTGTCGCGAAAGCTAGTTTCAACATGTGACAACTCTTTTAAATGATATTAAAAGAGAAGAGTCATCACCTAATAATTTTGAGGTGCGTTAGGGAACTTATTTGCAAATAACACTGTTTAATCAGTCTACGTCACCAAAAATTGGATAAGGGCTCAAATTACCTCAAAGAGAATGTGTTAGGCACTCTTTGAGGTCCACAACTGTGGGTCCCGATCGAAATTTATGCTATGTGGGATTATCCGATTATAATTGTCCTAGGTGATCATATAAGTGAGGGAAGACAATGGAATTTAAAAGTTCTACTATAATATAAGCAATTGTAAAGAAAATCGCACAAGAATAAAACTCTATAAATAATCAATACAAGTCTTTGGAGGTTACAGGATACAACTTAATCGTTCTAAATTCAAAAGATGCAGTGCTAACATTAAACATATAGAGGAGTGGTCCTAATGTTTTTTAGCCTAAAGAATCACCACGTGCAACATCAATAATACTTTTCAACTCCCTTAGGAGAGGTGTTGCTTATATTATTCAGTGGGCACTGACTATCATCTCATGCTATCCGGTTACTATGATAAAGTTATTTGCTTAAAGAGCTCTAATTCAATTCTAAACTGCATCCTATACGTGCACTACCCGTCCCATACTTGTGGTCCAGGAGGATTTGGACCTACTATTTGGGTGGTTGTAGACTTTGCTTAGGATTCTCAAAATGATAAAAACTAGGCGCACATTCAAAACATGTAGGACTACACATAAAGGCAATAAATGGATCAAGTTAGACTACATACATAAGCAACAAATGCACGCGGGAAGATTCTTATAGTAGGCAGTAGATAGTTTCAGAATTAAGACGTGTTACAGTCATTAAGCCCTATAGGCATGGTTTCTATGTGATTCTGATTTCACGTGTCTTACATGGAGTACTGCTATTTTAGACTAACGAATTTTCATATTATAGGTATTATAGACCCTATAGACATGATCTCTAAAATGTTTGCGCAATGAGGCAGTAAAACAATTCGAGAATTTAGAATTATCAGCGCTGATTATATAGACATGCTTCTTAGGTGAGTAACAATATCTTATAGGCAGGATTTCTAAAAATTGACATTTGAACTTGATTTTATCATACTTATCCCTGTAGGCATGTCATCTAGATAAAACCCGGTTGTCATGGTATCTAGATGAACATTAGCAAAGATATGTATTATTACATCCTATAGGCATGTTGTCTAATAATTAAACAAGTAGTTATTGGCGTTTGATTCCTAAAGACATGTTGTCTAATAGCGCACAATAGTAGACATAAAAATAGGTACATCATTTACTCAAACTAACATGCTTTGGATAGTGTACAAGTATTAGACAAGTTAAGTGAAGTGTGTGATTTCCTATAGGTATGATTTCTATGTGTAGCACGTCAAGTAAATAGCAAGAGAGTTAATTAAATCCTATAGAAAAGTCTTCTACCCCTTTATGCAAGAATTAGGATACCCAACCCTCTTTTTTACTAATATCCCTTTCATTCGTTATTACAGATTATTACAAGCCCAAATAGGATAATAAAACAATTACAGACTTAATAGGGCGACTACATGCCCAAATACAGCTAATACAGAATACCTAGGAGAATCTAGGTCATGGATTCATGATAAGCAACACACCTTAAGTAACCAGTTATACTAAAGTATGAAGGTGGGCAATCAATCGGGTTAGACGCCTATAATAGATATGCATTAAGGCTATTAATGCCAGGAAAGCATATTAGGCTAAGCGTTTAGATAATGTCGTCACATGATTTGCAGAGAAACAACAAACTGTGCATAAAAGATTCAATAGAGAGACATTTAGGCAATTTTAGCAAGAACCTAGTTTCTTTTATAGATTTCAATACATGAAATAAAGACAAGGTGAAATTGACGTCAATCAGGTTTTAATTACAAGTCAGGCAGGCATCATAAATCGACTTAGCTAGCCATACATGATTAAAATCAGGACTAAAATAGAACTAAAGCTAGTGGAACTACATAGTAGTACTCAACAAGAAGAATTGTATACGAAATGGCATAATATCGAAAGTAACTCAAGGAAATCCAAGCAGCACTAGTGCACATAACATAAACACAAACAAAATGAAGCAGAATTGCGAGAGTATAGAGTACTAACCAGTTTCAAACAAAGCGATCAAAGAATGAGAAACTCAAAATCTCAGGAATTACAACGATTGCAGGAGGACAATGAAACCCCAAATCTGTAGTGCTTCAGAGTTCACAAGAGCTTCGAAGTGGGCTCCGAGCAATGTTTGCGCTGGAGGAGGCTAATGGACATATTCTGGTGGCCTTGAATTTCAGCCGGCCAAAGTTGAAGTCTCAGAATAGTACACGATGAGTGAGAGTGGGAGAATAGTAGTAGTAATTACAGTAAAGTAATAGTTGTTAAGACTTAAAAGGGGAATGAGGAATGAGGGTTTATATAATAGTAAAAATTGAACGAACAAACAAGGAAACATAGGTAATCAAACACAAATAAGGAAAAAGAAGCATGCAAAATCAATTCAGAATTAATTTAGGAGAAAAATCGGGTAAACCCTAGTTCACGAAGGAGAACACAAATAGCCAAAGAATCTCCTTGAATCGGACACATATAGCCCGGTAGTGAGTGTATTAAGTCAAGAACATGAAGATAGTACAAAATCAGAGTTGAACGAACACCCACTGACTCAACTTCCTTAAATAGTCGAGTACCAAATACTGTAACATTGAGGAAATGGTAAGAACCATCGTGTGTGCAAAAGAGGAAAGGGAACATGGAAGATTTTTCATGTGATATCGGATTAGGGGTTGGGGTTTGAATGGAGGCGGCTAGAGTTTCTCTCAGAGATGAGAGGAATGTTTGAGAGGAATTGGGGGCGACTGAATTGGAGAATGGGTCTCTAGGGTTAGTGGGAAGGGATATAAAGAAAGGGGTCAGCTTAATTTGGACCGTTGATCATTTTAGATCAACGGCTAAGATCAAAAGAGGAGCGGGGCGGGTTAAGGTTGGGTCGCGATCGGGTTTTAAAGAGGGTCGTTTGGTCTTGGGCTGCTGAAGGGTGAACTAGGGATGGGCCAAATGTTTGTGGCTTGATTTTGGTCCAAAATTAGCCTTGTATTGGGCTATAAATTAAATGTACATAATTTAATTAAAATAATTTATAAAATTAACTAATAAATAATAAAATATTATTTTTAAAGTCAAATGCTTGAAAATAATAGTTTAACATTATAAAAATATAAAATACTCTTTTATTATAAGTAATGTAATAAATATAATTATGTATAGAATATAGGCTATTATTTCAAATATTGTGTAAATAGCTCAAAAATACAAATGTAATTATATGAAATAAATTAAAATGTTATAAAACATACATATGGGGATAAATAATAAATTTGGATGATTAAATCATCACAAAATTATTTGAAAGGATAATTAATAAATATTTGAACAATTTTAAATGCAATAAAATGTATTTTAAAGCTTTAAACAACAATGGAAAATTATAGAAAATACTTATATGATTCTTGTAAATTGGGTAGTAATGCAAAATTGATATTTTAAAAGTATATATAATATTTTATAAAATATGAGGGAAAAATTGGGTACAACAAATGACTCTGAATTTATCTCCATTTTCCTTTAATTTCGACACCCCATCAAACTTAATCGTAGCCGTTGATACCAGGAGGACCAATGGCCCTCACATTTTCTCCTTAAAAATATTTAAATTCAAAATTATCTCGGCCGTTGATCAACGACCAAGATCTATTATCCCAACATTAACCTCTAGAGACGAAGTAAACCACCCAAACCCTAAAAACAATTCCATATTATCCCAGCCACCCCTTTTTCCCTTTTCATCCCTATTCTCTCCAAACCTGCAACCACATCAATCCTCGAGACCTTGCACAAATCCATGCAAGGTCAACAAATCAACCACAAAATTATCTCCATTGTCCCCGCTAGCCACGATTCTCGCTTGAATCTTTCCTCTTTCGTTTATAATTCAAAATCCCATATAAAAACCCTAGGTTTAAAACGATGACTTGGGATTTCATATGTTTTGGATTTGTGCTTTCAAATCGAAGCAGGCATGGAGATAATATCTAGCTTCATCATTGTTATTCGACGTACAGAGATCAAATTCAATGACCTCTGGATATTAGGGCTTCGACCGATGGTTTTTCACGCTTTAACAATCAATCTCTCACATGCCCAGGTAATTTCTATGACATTTTCCCCTCTGTTTTCTCTGATTTTACCCGTCTTGCTTTCATCATCCAATCTCGTCACATTCCACAACCTAGATTCAAATATGTTGAAATACTAAGGAATAGAATGTCACTATAAATAGGGCCTTCAATGCTAACATCTAACAATACCTAACAATCCGAAGAAAATCAATACACAAATATATTAGCATTTAGAATGTTTAAGGCTAAGTTCTTACTCGATTCCTGATCTCTCTCTCTTTTATGATTCCGAGTTACTCACTGATTGAAGTCTGAGTCTTTGGCTCCTAAGAGGCTAAACGAAGCCTTTGTTTGATTTTCTTCTCGAAGAAAGGTCAGTGCACATCGACCTTTCCTCTTTTTAACTGTTTCAAGATTAAAGTGATGTTCTTCTTGTTGATTATTCTGTTTATAATGTATTAAGTTTGATCATTAAGCTTTGACGCTATATATGTAAATTCACTAACCTCTAAAGAATCTGAAATCAATTCAATCGATCATCTTCGTAAACTTAATGAATGCTCTTCTAAGTTAAGTTAATCTATGTGATGTTGGACTTTTGTAGTTAACTAAGAACTTCACATGATCTTCTTCACCTATCTTGACTTTAGATTGCAAGATACTTTGCTAAAGCGTCCATGTCTGCTCAACTACTCTTGCCTTGATACTCCCCGTTGACCTATATCATATAGCTGAATCACTTGTTTTCATAAAACTTAGACTATGGTAATTATAGACACTTAAAGACAACTACAAGGTCGTCCTTGAGATTAGAATGTATAAGTTCAGTTGTCTTGTTTCTTCAAATGTTTTTTTATGATCCCGAGACTTCCTAAAATGTTGTTGAGAAGGCATTATGTTGACCTCCATGACTGTGTGATCATCTGAAAGAGTCACTGTATGAAAGTTCTTGAAATAAGTGCAAATGACTTTCGACAATTAGTCTTATGTGTTTTGCCAGCCCAACTTAAGCCATGCCCTTAATTGTTCTTAAGAGCTTAGTATCTACTGATTTGTGCATCATAGTTTGTTATGACATGCTAGAGCTTCACTATGATTGGACTAATATACTTAACCTATTTAGCTGGATTAGTTGTCCCGTTATTAGAACCATGAGTGCTTAACATGAATGTTCATAGCTTTGAACTCTTGCAATTAACCTGTTGAGCTGATCCTATGTTATTTGAAACTCTGCCATGTTTTATAGTCTTTCAATCTTGCAAGAACACCTCATGTAATGTGTTTGGATGCCTTTTCATAGAAACTCCTACTTACTTGTGCTCTCACATCTATTAGAACTGTGTCCATTCATAAAGAAGAAAGTTGTTTCTTGTTATTCAAAAGGGATTAACCACATAGCAATAGGGATATAAGTCAACTATGATCACTAAAGAGTTTTAAGGAAAACATCTGCTGTTTATATACCTTGTTTGAATGCTACACTGTGTCTTTGTAAGTATCTTAGTTTCCAACAATCCTGGCATAAACTTTCACTCTCTTGAATCAATTATGATGGCCCTATCAGTCTAATTCCATGCTTAGTATTTACTCCTGTTGTGATGTGGTAGTATTAGTTAGATTATAACATGTACACATGTGAATGACACCTACTAGGATTTCTGTCTTAAAGGAAACTGTTGCTTGTATATCATGTCTATGACAGTGTTCTTAGGCCATTGAAACTTACTAAATTCATTAACGTTCACCTACAAACATAGAAAGAGCCCCCTTTTAGATGTTCATCTATACTGTTTGAATGTAGAACCACATGTGTAACTCTTAATCAACCTAAATGTGAATGAGCATCTCTTTGGAGAATCTCTGCCAATATATTTGACTGCCCCTGGTTTCTTAAGATTATTGTTGTGATTTGTTAGCTTTCCCACCTAGTAAGGAATGGAATATTAGTCTATATACCCCATTAAGTATGTATGATTATGTACAGGATTATAGGTAATGATCTTCCATAAGCATGAACTTTCTAATTGGATTACTAAGAACGATGCATCTGACACCTTCTACACTCCTTTGAACTACTTGACTCACCAATTCTGAGTACTTATGTTCATGCACTGGTGTTCTCTCATTGTTTATAGGCACTTATAACTGATCATGTTTCAGTGCTCTTAAGCTTGATAAGAGTAGATGGTAGTGCTACATGCCTTGTGTGCAAACCATGTGATGCCCGATGATGCTCTGATGATTTGGACATTATTGAAATAGATCCCTCATTGTGTATAATCACCACTGTGATATTGGAGTTTGCAATGAACACCTCATTAGAACTTAAACCTGTATGGAAGAAAAAGTGTGAGTAGTTAAGGGTATTTTAGAGGAGAATTTAGTTCTTGGTTGAGCTAATCTCCCTAACACAAGCACTTCTTGGGGCCCTTGAGACCCTTGGAAACTTTGAAGTGCCAGGGATTCAAAGAGTTCCTTGGCCATGAATGGAATTCTACCTATAACCTCTAGTCTATTGACATTTATTAATCTTTTTAGGCTTAGTGTTGAAGGTAGGCTACAAACTCATGTTTTAGTCATAGTTTGCACTCTAATTATTGTATTATACTTGTATTTTAGCTTAAATAATAGTGAATTGTACTCATTATGTATTTTATGCCTTACATGAAGTGATTCCGCGTTAAAAAGATAATAGGGAGCAAAATCGAACAAGTTGGATTTTTGAAGTTTGAGTAAAAGCCCAAGGAATTAAACCGGGATTGCGTTCGAGAGTCGGGAGCCAAGTCTGGATAACAAAACGTGTAGAAAATGAATTACTCTGTGAACATTACATAGCCACGCCACAAGGGGTATGGCTGGGTGCGACGCGGCTGTGTAAGATGGCTAAGCCTGTCAGAAAGTGCAGCCTCTGTAATTGTCCATTGGCGCGGCACATGGGGCACCGCACCTTACGTCGTGCTTGTTCACATTTGTTAGCGTATTGTCATACTTTGTTTTGGAAAGAGTAATTTTATCCGAGCCCACTCCTACATGGTATAAATAAACCAAAAAGACGTTTTTGAATGGACTATTGACCTTGGAAGCTTTGGGAGAGCATTGGAGGCTACAAGACACATGGTTTCATCATCTTTCCATCAATTTAATACGGGAGTTTGGATTGTAATGTTAGATTGATGTTTTCTTACTCTTTAATTCTATTTGTGATGACTTTCTCCATATCTATGGAGTAGTTTACTTTAGAGTTTGACATGATTTGGTGACTTGGTTGTTGTTTATGGATTTGACTACTGTGCAATTGCTTGAATTTATTGGAGGAGCTTTAATATAGTTGTGATATTATTCTTTATAGTGTTTAATCGAAAGAGGAACATCTTATTGAATATTATTGTAGCGTATGCCTTAGTTTATATTGGTGATTCTTTGAAGTAATCAAGAGAGCTTTTTGAGTTACCATTTAAATTAAGATTGGGAAATATTCGCGAGAAGTTTATCTTAGATCATTCCTAGCAATAGATTCTTTCAAGTTTCACCGCACTTCACATTAGTTTATTTGAAAGATTTAGATTTGATCGAGAGAGGGGTCTGAATCGGAAGTATAAGCTAATCCCCTATTGAATTCGTGAGAATCGATAGAAATCCAAGAGTGAAATATAACAATATCATATAAAAAATAACAACCTTGCTCCTATCATGTCAAAACCGTTATTTCTCACATTGATAAGAAACCAACTCTGCTAATCTCTAGTTCTTTACAGTCAATTGTCAATTCCTTTACTTTAGTAGTTAATCATAGTTCATAATTATTTCAAATCAAGTTTTGATCATCCTGGATAGCAGTTAAACCAGAAATTAATAGAGCATTGTTTAAATCCAATCCCTGTAGAGACAATAATTTAATTATACTATCTTTGGGTAGCGAGCATCAATTTCGTGTTGTGTCTTGCATTCGTCAAATTTTAGCACCATTGCCGGGGATTGGCAATCAACAATGTTCAAAATAGTTTTTGGTGCTAATTCAGGAACCTATTTTGTTTCATTCTTCACGGGTTTCCTGTTCCGTGTGGAGGTAATATATTGAATTCTCTGGTGTATGGATCGATCTTTTTCAAAGGAAATGATACCCTAAACACCAAAGTTGGAGAAACACCTGCAACAACTAAGGAAAGAAAGAGAATTAATAGAAAACTTCTTGGTTCACACTTCAACTCAAGATAACATGGAAAACAAAGAAATTGACGGAGTAGACTTAGCTGAAAGAAAGGCAGCACAACAAGAAGTTGCACGGATAGCAGCTGAGGTAGCCCATAGAGGTACTGAGAAGACTATCGAAGATTGTGGGGGTCGGAGTTTAAATCTAAACCGACCCTTGGTTGAAAACCAGTCAGAAAATATGGTATCCATGCCTGGTAGAGCATTAGGTAATTATGCCAGACTAGTCTACAATTGGGGACTATCCAGTGTCAAACCTCCACCCGTAGCAGCGAATAATTTCGACTTGAAGCAAGGTTTTCTCCAAACTATCCAGAACAACTGTGTATTTAGAGTGAAGGTAAATGAAGATCCTAACACTCATTTGATGGATTTTGAGGAAATCATGACCTTCCAGTACATCAGAGTGTCAAAAGATGCACTTTACTTAAGGGCATTAACCATTTCGCTGAAGGATGACACGAAGCACTGGCTTTATAGCTTACCAACTAGGTTGATCAGGACATGGGAAGATATGACTAAAACATTCCTTGACAAATACTTCTCAGCTGCAAAAATAGTGAAATTCAGAAGGGAAATTCACAACTTCTGCCAGAAGGACACTGAAAAGGTTTTCGAGGCTTGGGAAAGATTCAAGAGATAGTGAGAAAGTGTCAGCATAAAGGAATTGAATTGTGGATGCGACTTGAGGACTTTTGGGATAGACTGACACCTTCCTCACAACGAACTCCAAGCACTGTAGTTGGATGTCTTTTAATGAAGAAGACCCCTGAGGAGATTGTTGCTATTCTTGATGAGATCTCTAAATATGCTAACCAATGGCCTGCTGATAGTAGTGATAGAATAAAATCAGCTGGGGTTCGTCAAGTAGACTCTAGCACATCAGTGCAAGCCCAGCTAGACACCATGACCAAGGAGATAAGAAAGTTGACCTTAGCCAAGGTCCAGAGCCAACCATCATCCGTTTGTGATTTATGTTCAATGGGTCATCCAACGCATGAGTGTCAGGCCTCAGTTGCAGATGAAGTGTTAAATGTTGTGGGAAGCTTTGATAGAATGCAGCTACTAGAGTGGTAATAATTTTAACTCTATGGGATAGAGGCACCCAGGCTTTTCTTGGAGTTCACCAAAGGGTAGTCTGAAGTCATGGCAGTAGAATAATCCGACACCCCAGGGACAAGGAGCTTCAGGATTTCAGAATCAGCAGAGGCAGCAATACCATCCTCCACATTCTAATCAGTCTAGCATAAAGTATCTAATTAATGCTTCCATTATTAAGACGGATGAGAGATTGGAAACTCACAATGCAACTGTTCAAAACTTAGAGAGGCAAGTGGGGCAGATTGCTAGTCTGTTATCCGAGAGGTCTCCAGGAACCCTCCATGTGGATACCGGAAGAAATCCAAAAGAAATAATAAATTTAGTGTCTTTGAGGATTGGAAAAGTATTGCAAGATCCGTTGGTAGAAAAGAAGAATGAGTTGATGGGAAATCAAGTTAAGAATGTAGGAGAGCAGAAAAGTGATGAGCATCGTAGGAATAAAGTGAGCATAGCAAGAGGATGATCTGAAGAAGAAGAACAAATTTGAAGTTCCAGCAAGGAAGAAGAAAGACAAACAAAGAAGTAATGATGAGATCGAATAGAGTAAATACATGCCCGCTCTACCTTTCCCTCAGAAGCAAAGAAGAGAGAAACTGGACAAACAATTTGGGCATTTTCTAGAACGCTCAAGCAGGTGCATGCGAATATACCTTGTACAGATGCCAGCATATGCCAAGTTCATAAAGGAGCTATTGTTGATCTGAAGCAAATACTTACCAAACATCTTTATTTTACCCACCTCAGAAAAATGGAAATCAACCGAAACATCCCTGAGATTAGCATGATAATGGGAGAGCCAAATAAATTGAAACAATGGTGGAAGAATATTCGTCGGGAACAAGGAGATATGGTTCAGACACACTTAGGGGCATTAACGGCATTGCTGAACATCCTAGTAGATAGGGTGCTCACTCACCTGTTGATAGAATTTTAGGATCCCACTAAGGTGGTGTTCAAATTTGCCGACATCCTATTACCTGTGGTTCTGGCAACCTTCCGTGGCAACCTTCAAGCTACTTTTATGCCGATGGTGTAAGCTGAGATGCTCAGGGCCTTGTCCGCATGTGCACGAGGGTATGATTTCTTTAAAGCTCTTCATAGATATGGAGCAATTCATCACAAATTAAATTAAAGTAATGGAAAACATAAATTCAATCCAAACTCAAGTCTTGAGTGAGGAAGGAATGATGAAATCCTTGTGCTTGTCTTCTTCCCACTCCTCCTTAGCCTCCTTAGGTCGAATATGTGTCAAAAGTCCAGAAAATAACGTTTTCCATGTATTTATACCAGGTAGGGTCGGGTCGAGACAAAATCACCTTCTCCTAGCCGAATTAGGATTTTCACTCTGTAAATATTGCACTGGCGTGCTGCATGGGGCGACGCGCCATGCGGGACATTAGTGGGGAAATCCAGAGAGTTGATTCTGACAGGCAGTAGAGATTTGGGCATTCGCGGCATGCCACACGCCGCCCCATGCACCGCGGCAGTGGACGTTTCTCAGAGTACGGATGTTTCATGCGCTTTGACATCCAGACATGGTCCTGGACCCTCGAACACGATCCCGACTTAATCCCTTGGGCTTTTGCTCAGACTTCAAAGCTCCAAATCACTCGAAATTATTCCATAACATCTACATCACTCGGAATCACTCCTACAAGGCATAAAACAAACAATAAATGCAAAACACTATCAATTAAAGCTCAAAATAAGTAAAGTGCAGTAAATTAGAGTGCAATAAGCGACTAAAATAAGAGATTATAGCAGGCTATAAAACACCCCACACTTAAACCATTGCTCGTCCTCGAGGAATCCAACTACACTTCACATATAACATGACATAATCACGACCTTTTTAAAAACCTCTCCTTACTCATCACACCAATAATATTTAAAAAAGATTTAACCAAAATTTGACGAGCGCGAAACACACAGTTAAACTCTGCTCGCTAATCAAATATAGTATAGTATAATATTGTATCCACAAGGATTGGATTTAAACAATATTCTTGTAGTTTCTAGCTTGATTGCTATTCAAGATGATCAAGAATTGAGATTTATATGATTTCTAACTAAAATTAACTAAGAATCTAAAGCTATTGACTAATGACAATCGCACCAAGGAACAAATCAAAGAAGGTTATGTATGGGAAAAGATAGGGTTTTGATAGGATATGTGCAAGATAATTGTTTGGGAGCTAACTCTAGAAAATTCAATTCTAATGTCCAAGTGAGTCTCTCGAATTCACTAGATCATTAGTTCAAACGTTCAGCAAAATCTCCTCTCCCGATTAAGTCTTAACCTCACAAGACGAACCAATTTAAGCACGTGAAGACATGCAAGAATGCGTAGTGGATTGGTCTTTAGTAAAACCTCTTTCGATTATTCTCTTAACTAGGTTTAATCAATAATTCAAGTAGCCTCTTTTGATTACTAAGAAGAATTAATGAACTCAACCAACAATATAACGCAATGATATCATAAGTTATGCCTCTCTCGATTACATGAACTATTGAATATAGATGCAACAATTAAATCATCCAAAAATGCTTCAATACATAAAACTATAGCTATAATCCACAAATAATCATCAGTACACTAAATCCATCAAACACTAAAGAGAACTACTCCATAGATATGGAGAAATTCATCACAAATAAGTTTGAAGTAAAGGAAAACATAAATCCAATCCAAACTCGGGTCTTGAGTGAGGAAGGAAAGATGAAATCCTTGTGCTCGTATTTTTCAAAATCCTCCTTAGCCTCCTTAGGTCGAATATGTGTCAAAAGTCCAGAAAATAACATTTTCCCATGTATTGTTACAAAGTAGGGTCGGGCCTAGACGAAATCACCTTCTCCTAGCTGAATTTGGATTTTCACTTTGTAAAAATTGTACAGGCGCAGCATGGGGCGACGCGCCATGCGGGGCATTAGTGGGGAAATCCAGAGAGTTGATTCTGACATGCAGCAGAGATTTGGGTAGCCATGGCGTGCCACGTGCCGCGATCGTGGACTTTTCTCAGAGTACGGAGTTTTCGTGTGTTTTGACGTCCAGACTTGGTCCTCGACCCCCGAACACGATCCTTCTTTATCCCTTGGGATTTTACTCAGACTTCAAAGGTCCAAATTACTCGAATTCATTCAATAACATCTACATAACTCGAAATTACTCCTACAAGGCATAACAAACAATAAGTGCAAACCACTATCAATTAAAGCCTAAAACAAGTAAAGTGCAGTAAATTAGAGTGCAATAAGCGAATAAAACTTAATATTATATTCTATAATCAACATCACTTCCTCAACCACCCCGATTCCCTTCTTTGGATTCACTTCCTGACCACTTTCCTTCCACATCACGCAAAAACAACAACACCCCAACTTCATCTCCTACCACTCAATTCATCCACAAACCCAACAAATCCCCCTATCCATACTCCTGATGTACCACAGTACTTTCAGACACCACAAAACCCGCCTATTACTACCAATGCAAATCATACCCCTCCTTGTGAGGGATTCACTTTTACTACCAACCAGCATATACCTGTGGCGCATGCAGCCGCCCATGAGCGGTACGTACCCCCTGTATATTCCATTTATGAACCTACCTTTACATCACTTGTCATGGTCACGGTGTCTTATGAGATTAACCAATACACCGAGATGGAGAAGGAAGCCAGGCATAAGGAGGAAGAGTCAGTATCTAAGCAGTTGCAAATTTTGAGAAGGCAAATGAAGAGCCTCCAAGTTGCCCAGGGAATTGAAAGTTTGGACTACGAGGATCTGTGTATTCATCCAGATGTGGATATGCCAGTAGGGTATAAACCCCCAAAGTTCGATATCTTCGATGGGATGGGAGATCCTACGCACATTTGAGGGTGTATTATGACAAGTTGGTTAGAGTGGGGAGGAATGAGAAGCTAAGGATGAAGTTATTTATAAGAAGTTTGACGGGATAAGCACTCCCCTAGTACACTCGATGGGATCCGTGAAATTGGAGAACTTGGCAAGATATGGCGGAGGACTTCATGAATCATTCTCGAATCAACACAGAGATCATTCCAGATCGGTTCGCACTAGTAAACCTACAAAAACACCATATGAGTCATTCCAAGAATATGCACATCGGTGGAGGTCAGAGGCCGCCAGGGCGCAACCTCCGCTGGACAACAGTGAATTAACCAAGTATTTCATCAGAGCCTAGGAAAGGATATACTTCAAAAAGATGATGGGAATGATGGGACAGAAATACCCCGAGCTGGTCAAGATTGGAGATTTCATAGAAGAGAGCATAAAATCTGGAAAAGTACAATCCATGGCAGCACTGCAAGCGGCCAGCAAGGCCATCCAATCAAGGTCAATCGGTAGTGGAAAGAAGAAGAGAGAGGAGGTCTCAGCAGTTGTCCCTTACTATCAACCCAATCCACACTACGAAAGCACTTCCTATTCCCCAAACAATCATTCACCACCACCCACTTACGCTCCAGTCTATAACACCCGGCCATATTACCACCCTCAACCACAATAAAATCGTCCTCGAGCCAACAACAACGAAAACCCATGACAACCATATTCTCTTGTCCAAACCACTACTCACCAAAACTGACATGCTTATGCACCACGCCTTCGTCCTAACTTTGAATAGAGGGGTCCTAGAAATTATACCGTGATTACTGAGCCTCTGGTCCAATTGTTTGAAAGATTGAGAAGAGCAGCATTAATACACCCAGTCGAAGGAAGGGTTCCTGAATACCCCTCAAAGTATTTTGATGCCACTAAAATATACATGTACCATTCCAATGTACCCGGGCATGATACTGAAGAATATTTTAAGTTGAAGAATGAGATTGAATCACTGATCAAGAGCGGAGCCATCTAATGCACTCTGGCTTCGCCCAATATGAATCGCAATCCGCTGCCAAATCACCAAAATCAGGGAGTTAACATAATTACATTAGAGAAAAAGTATGACCTAATGGGAATGATTTTCACTATAGGGAATGCAAAAGTTGTCAGGATCCCTCCTCAAAGGGCTCCAATGATTACAGTACAAGTGAGACATACAATGACTATTGAAACTTATCAGCGACAACCTGTCGCTACAACAAAAGACGAGGAAAGGCAGAAGTACAGAGCCCTCCTATGGACTTACAAGCAAAAGGGAAAGGCCAAAATGACAAACTCTGCCGCAGCCCTTGGTATGACTAGGTCTGGGAGATCTACGCTCCTGAAGATGTCAATCGCGTAAACTTGGGAAGAGAACAAATTCCAATAAGGAACATAACAGACCCAAAAGCCGCCATGTTTTGGAAGAGAATGTCAAACAATAAGTATTCTGTAGAGGAACAACTGAAGAAAACTCCAGCACATATATCAATCATAGATCTGCTAATGAGTTCTGACAGTCATAAGGACGCCCTATTGAAAGTACTAAGTAGGATAAGTGTACTAAGTAACACCACTAGTTAAGCGTTGGTCACGACAATTGGAAAAATGGTCGAAGCAAACATGATCACTTTCAAAAGAAACGAACTTCCTGCAAAAGGCACAAGTGACAACAAGGATCTTCATATTACTGTCAAATGTGGGGACAAAGTGGTGTCCCGAGTGTTGGTCGATGGAGGGTCAGAAATTACCATTTGTCCGCTCTCCACTCTACGAGAATTAAGAATTCATTTAAGGGAAGTCAAGGAAAGCCACGTAAGGGTAAGGGCCTTTGATAGTTTTAAAAAGTACTTTATTGGAGAAATTTATTTGGTCTTACAGATCGTGCCGATCGAATATCCGATATTGTTTCAAGTAATGGACATCTCCTTTTCCTACAAGTTGCTGCTAGGAAGGCCCTGGATACATATGGCAGGGGCCGTGCCATCCACTTTACACCAATGTATGAAATTTGAGCAGGGATGTCAGGTGATCGTGGTTCATGTCGAGTTGGGTAACTATGCTTATTTGGAGTATGATGTTCCGTTCATTGAAGGGATATACAGAGTTGTTTTCTATGCGGTAGAAATCATGCAGACTACTGAAATGGAAGAGACTGAACAAAACTTGGGAATGCAGTCGCCGTATAGGTTCAAGATGGCTGTGAGGGAGATGATGAAATATGGATACAAGCCAGGAACAGGGCTGGGAGCCAGGTCGGATTGAATCACAAAGCCAATTGAACATAATGGGCAGAAAAGGAAGAGCCGACATATGATATCAACCTCCGGAATGGAAAGCTCCTACTGTTAGCTCTGAGATAAAGGTTTTTGTGCCAGAGTATGTTCCAAGTCTGGGACAAAATTTAATACCCGAAGATGATATCATCGACAGGATGTGAAAGCTGTTCGTGAATATAATTGAAGAATGTTGTGAAGGGACTGACATCAAGACACCGACTATCAGGGATGCCGAACTATGGGACGAGCTGCAGAATTTGACCACCAGTCCATCTTTGGTTTACCGGGAGTCTTTGTAGTATGAAACTGTAGAAGTTTTCTTTTTGAAAAGTGCACGGTCAATTGAAGCATGCACCGCGCCTGTACCTTTTTGTCATTTGCCTCTTTTGAACGCTTAAGACATTCCTCTTTTGATGAAATAAAAAAAATCGTTTTCTCAAATATTGCAACTTTACTTATACCTAGCTTTCCTTTTCAGTAATCAAAATGCTAAAAGCCCACGTCCCGCGATTACGACATGTAACGTAACCGTTGAGCGCAACGACCCAGATTATGAGTATGACGAGAGAATGATGCTAGACAATCTCCCATAAGAGATCGAACAGTTGGGAAGTTAGAAAAATCCCAATCTCGAAGAGACGAAAGTGGTCAATCTTTGAAGTAAAGAAGACGTAAAAGAAACTAGAATCAGCATTCACCTAGAAGTTGAGCAGAAGGAAAAACAGATTGAGCTGCTCTGAAAGTATGTCAACGTATTCGCATGGTCCTATGATGACATGCCAGGATTAAGTACTGACATTGTTGAGATTGTTGGTCCCGACTGCCCACCGATCCTACGAGATCGCCGGTCATGCAGAAACCCAGAAAATTCAAACCTGATTTAAGTTTAAGGATAATGGAAGAAGTGACCAAACAGATAGAAACGAATGTAGTAAGGGTCACCAACTATCCAAGCTGGCTGGAAAACATCATCCCAGTACCCAAGAAACACAGGAAGATAAGAATATGTGCGGATTACCGAGATCTCTACAAATCTAGTCCAAAAGATGATTTCCCTCTGCCAAATATCCACATCCTCATCGACAACTATGCGAAGCATGGATTGCTGTCATTTATGGATTGTTTCTCTATGTATCACTAAATCTTGATGCACGAGGAAGATGTAGAGAAGACGGCCTTCACCACACCTTGGGGAGTCTACTGCTATAGAGTTATGTCGTTCGGTCTCAAGAACGCTGACACCACATACATGAGGGCCATGACGACCCTCATTCATGGTTTGATTTATAAGGAGATTGAAGTGTATGTGGATTACATCATCATAAAGTCTCGAAAGAGTACATAGCACTTGGACAATTTGAGGAATTATTTCGAACGCCTACGAAGGTACAGTTTGTAGTTGAACCCAACAAAGTGCACGTTCGGAGTCCCCGCTAGAAAGTTGTTGGGCTTTATTGTAAGCATGAAGGGGATAGAACTGGACCCATCAAAAATCAAGGCTATCCAGGAATTACGACCACCAAAGAACAAGAAAGATGTCATCAGTTTCCTGGGTAGATTGAATTACATCAGTAGCTTCATAGCCCAGTCCACGGTAATCTGTGAACCATTTTCAAGTTGTTCAAGAAGGATGCAACAACAAAATAGACCGAAGAGTGCCAGAAAGCCTTCGACAGAATCAAGGAGTATCTATCAAATCCACCAGTGCTGGTTCCCCCCGAACCATTTAAGCCATTGTCACTGTATTTGTCAGTCTTGGATTACGCCTTCGGCAGTGTGTTGGGATAGCATGACGAAACTGGGAGAAAGGAGCAGGCCATCTACTACTTAAGTAAGAAGTTTACGCCATGCGAGTCCAAGTATACTCTGATAGAACACACTTGTTGTGCTCTGATTTGGATTGCCCAGTAACTACGACATTACATATCGACATACACTACGCATCTGATAGCTCGGCGTGCCCCACTCAAGTACTTCTTCCAGAAGCCGATGCTTACAGGAAAGCAAGCTAAATGGAAAATTCTCCTCATCGAATTTGACATTGGGTACATAACGCAAAAGGCAAAGGATAAGCTTTAGCCGACCATTTCATAGAGAACCCGGTGGATGGGGATTACGAGCCACTTACCACGTATTTTCCCAATGAAGAAGTGCTATTTGCTGGAGAAGATATTGCAGAATCATACCCTGGATAGAGAATATTTTTCGATAGAGCAACAAACTTCAAGGGAGTCGGAATTTGGACAGCACTGTCCAGCACCGGCAAAAATAAGATTCCATGGTACTAATAATATGGCTGAATACAAAGCATGCATCCTTAGAATCATAATGGAAGTCAAAGAACTTTTGGTCATAAGGGATTCTGATCAATTGATACACCGAGCCCAAGGGGAATGGTCCACCAAGAATGTCAAGATACTTCCATATATGCGTTGCGTGAAGGAGCAATGCAAGAAGTTCACAAAGATTGATTTCAAGCATGTCCCCAGGATTCAAAACGAGTTCGTTAATGCCCTTGCAACCTTATCATCTATGATTCAGCATCCAGACAAGAACTACATCGACCCTATCGAGGTATAGATTAGGGATCAACATGCCTATTGCTTCAATATAGATGAAGAACCAGATGGTAAAGCATGGTATCATGATAGCAAGAAATTCCTTGCAACTAGAGAATACCTGGAGAATGCTACTAATGGTCAAACGCGAGCCCTCAGGAGGCTAGCAAACCAATATTTCCTCAACGGGGAAGCCCTGTATAGAAGGACCCGGACTTAGGTTTGTTGAGATATGTAGACGCCACTGAGTCAACCGGACTATTAGAGGAGATACATGTAGGAACGTGCGGACCTCACATGAACATGTTCACATTAGCTAAGAAGATCTTGATAGCTGGATACTTTTGGAGGACTATGGAAAGCGACAATATCTGCTACGTGCAGAAGTGTCATCGGTGCTAGATTCACGAGGATTTCATCCGGGTTCCGCCGAATGAGTTAAACGTAATAGGTTCACCCTAGCCGTTTGCCGCTTAGGGCATGGACGTGATTAGACCTATAGACTCCGCAACATCAAATGGACGTTGTTTCATCTTGGTATCTATCGACTATTTCACCAAATGGGTCGAGGCATCTACTTACAAGGTCATCCCAAAGAAGGTAGTGCTAGATTTTGTCCGAAACAACATCATCTGTAGATTTGGGATACCAGAGTCTATCATTACTGACAATGCCACTAACCACAATTCCACAGCCCATAGACCACAAATGTTTGGGAAGTCGAGGCAGCCAACCATAATATCAATAGAATTCTATGGAAGATAGTGGACAATCACAGATAATGGTACGAGAAGCTACATTTCACTTTACTTGGTTAACGGACCACCAAGAGAACATCTGTTAGGGCAACCCCGTACATGTTAGTATACGTCACCGAAATTGTGATACCCACAAAGGTCGAAATACGATCTTTAAGAGTCATTCGAGAGGCAAAGTTGGATGATGCAAAAGTGGATACGGGTCAGACAGGAGCAACTCATGCTCATTGACGAGAAACGAATGGATGCAGTATGTCATGTTCAACTATATCAGAACCGGATGGCCATTGCATTTAACAAAAGAGTGAAGCCGCTCCAATTCACACCGGGGCAGTTAGTCTTGAAACAAATCTTTCCCAACCAAGAAGAAGTCAAAGGAAAGTTCGTACCAAATTGGCAAGGTCCTTATGTGGTTCACCGAGCACTGTCGGGTGGATCTCTAATCTTGGCAGAAATGGATAGAAAAGTCAACACGAAGCCTATCAACTCAGACGCAGTCAAGAAATACTATGTTTCAAGACAAATAGAGTTAGGTTTTTGCTGTAACAGAACTATGTTAAACCTGACTTCCCACGGAGGGATACATAGGCAACCCACGTAGGGTTCGGTTTCTCTCTCGCCTTTATATTATAATAGAAAAACCAAATATCAATTTTGTATGTTGCTCAGGAACTACGCCGACTTGATTTCCTCATAAAGGAATACTTACGCAATCCTCATCGGATTCAGTCGTCTTTTGTAATTAAACTACATTCTGGCTTGATTCCATTTTGATACATAGGCTGTCTGAGTAAGACTCAGCCATTTTCATTCTTAATCTCATCATTTTTTATATGTTGTAATCGAACTATGCTTTGACCTAATTCCATTTGGATACGTAGGCTACCTGAGTCAGGCTCAGTTATCTTCATCATATTTTATCATAATCCACGAACTACGTTCAGACCTGATTCTGTTTTAGATACATAGGCAACCCGAAAGGGTTCGGTCATAACTTTAGGAATAAACTTGTAATGCATTAGTTTGAATTATGACACAGTCGTGACAACAAGCAGTCGCGTTGTCAGAATCATAATGAAAGATCAGCATCAGCAGGACAAAGTTTTCAAGAGGGTATGCTCACGTGTGGAGAACCTTTCGTAACATGTCATAATCCGGAATGACAACATTTGCCTTAAAAACAATGTATTTTCAAAGTGTTTTATAAAACAAAAATTTATATACCATACTTTATTCCATCTACTAAACTTTGCGGCGCAATCATATCGAAGGTCGAGGCAAACCAACATTGTGGTCGACACAAACAACCTTCCCGCCCCCACTAAGAATTATTCTTTGAGTACAGGGTCAACAGGGAGAAAAGAGGCATTAAGATCACATTGGGGAATATGACAGACCCGCCACTTGCCTAAGATTATCTATCTTCCTTCTTTACTTAGATTTTTCTAGTATAGATAAAGCTAACCTTTGAATCCTTTGTAGGTACCTCGGAATCATACAACTGATATCGAAAACCCTATACATAGTAAATTGCCTGCTCAAATGACCAGATCACCTTGTACAAAACAGATCATTGGCTTCATCAAAACAAATCCAATATATATCAAACCGCCTGCTCAACTAATCGGAGCATCTTGTACAAACGAGTCGTAGGATTCACCAATTGAAGCCATGTATATAGCAAACCGCCTCCTCAATCAATTAGAGCACCTTGTACAAATTTAACATTGATTTTGCCAATCGGAGCCTTGTATATAGCAAACTACAAACTTCGCCAACAAAGCAATTCTCATCACCGCTCCGTCACGACGGATGCCAGAATAGATAGTTGCTAACCTCGCCACCAATGTTCTGCCAATCGATGGCCGCAACTTAGCTTCGCAGTTAAGAGTATATCTTGCTCATGCACCTTCAGGCATTATTATGGTTTAGTCAATCACTCCCAAATAGAGACTACTTTACATTTCAGTGCAAAGGTCTTCCAACAAGCGGAGACGCACTTTAAAAATTAAGCTCTCACAACAAGCGGAGACATTTTTCAGTGCAAAGATCTCCGAGCAAGCGGAGACGCACTCTACCGATCAAGATCTCCCAAAAAGCGGAGATGATTTTTCAAATGCTCTAACAATTGCGGAATGGTACACAGCCCGACTAACAAATCTAGTCCAAATCTAGTATCCCATCATCCCGATCCTAAATAACGGCTAGCTGGCAGCCATGAATTATCATTCCTGCATCATTATCATCACATCTTAATATATTCTCCGTGTATTTTATTCGTTTTACAGGAACAAACACCGCAGCATGGAACATTTCTTAGCAGCAGACCAAACTACAATGCTATGGGAACAACAACCCATTAGTGGGCCAAGGATCCAAGTTCAAGATGACTAGTGAAACTCAAAAATTTCAAATCCTTCAAATCAAGCCGCAAAATTCAAGCTATCAAGAGTGCCCAATCCTCCGTCTCGTCGTATCATCATAATACGATACTGGGACAATTCCTTCGAGTGCCGCTTCCTCAATATCGTTACTCCAAAACTACATGAGGCCTGATCCTCGTTAAGATCGAGGTATGTAAGCAATTGAAAGCTAGAATTTGGCCCTAACATCTCCAAGATTCTTCCCGAAATCTTCTCATAATCTTCCTTAACTCAATCTTGCAACTTATAATCTTCATGCCACTCCTGCAATACATGCCTAAAGTCGGGAAAAAATTGGCTTTGTTTCAATTTCTTTGCCCGAAAACTCATTCATCGTGTCCGGTCAAAGAGGGGCAGCTGTTGACAGCCAATTCTGACCATCTCTTAAAATTAATTTATTTATACTTAATTCTGACAGCCAATTCTGACCCTTCCCATCTCCATTCCAATGTGGCAATTCAGGCCACTCTCTTTGCACCAATCACTGCATACCACATCACCCTCCCTCACCACCTACAAAACAAACACACTCACTTCTGAGTCGTGGGTCCATCTGATCAACGATTCACATTTAATCTCTAATTTTCTCTTAATTTTAAATACCCACCCAGAGGTCTCATCGCACCTCCCAAAACCTTATCATCTAACGGACACCAAAAATCCCCCTTAAATATCCTAAACGATCAAATTATCAGGGCCATTGATCATCAGATCCAACGGCCCAGGTTCTATCTCCCAACTTTAATTCGGAGACCAATCCCTATTCTCCCAAACCCTAATCATTCACTTAGAGAACAACCATCCTTATTTTCCTTTTCCCCTCTCTTTTCTCTCATCTCCATCAGCCATCAATCTGCCAAAACCATGCACAAATCCATGTAAGGTCACTTGAAACCACTCTAAATCATCCCTTCTGTCCCTGTTTCACCACAAATCCTGCTGATAATTTCCTCTTTCGATCACAAATTCAAGACCCTTAATCTGAGACCCTAAGCTCGAAAGGGAAATCATATGATTTTCTCTCATAAGTCAAAGATCAAGCCTGAAACCACCCTTTGCCTTCTGAAATCCGTGAATCTAGCCGGCTATTTCCTATCTCATCACTCAAATTCAAAACACCCAAATCCTGAAACCCTAGACTCAAAAACTCAACTTCAAATCACCGAATTTCCTTCATGTTCTGTCAAATCAGAGCATGCATGGAGTCGATCTCAGAGCTCATTATGAGGATTCGATGTCCAAAAGTCAAACTCAATAACCTCGGGACATTAGGGTTTAACCGCTGGTCCAAAACATCAACGGTCAATGCTTAGGTAAACTCAACCTTATTTTCCCCTCTACCTCTCAGGTTTTCACTTGATTTTGCTATCATTAATCTTTTGTCACTTTCCACTTGTGATTTTGAATCCATTGAAACCCTAGAGCCTTAATGGCACTATAAATAAGACCTTTAATGTTCTCATCTACAATGACTTAACATGATCTACCACAACCTAGAATCACCAACTAGACGAAAGAACAATCATCTACGAGCAATTATGAGATTTTAAAACCTAGGTTTTCTTACTGATTTACTTTTTTTTCTCGTTTCTGAGGACTTTCGCTGCTTCGAGCTTGAAGCTTTGGGGTCTTAAGCAACTAATAGAAATTCTAGTTTGGTCCGCTTCCCTCAAAAAGGTCAGTACATCCCTAACTTCTCTCTTTTGATCATCTTATTTGAGCATTATGAATACTCTTGTTGTCTTATGTGAACCATAGTCATTAATTATGCTTGAAACTAGTATAGAAATGTTTATTTTTGTTTATGCTAATATAGTGACTACTTGTGATCACTTGTCATACTTCTAAGTCTTTAATCAATGTTTATTTGGCAGTTATGTGACCTCAAATGACTTTTGTTTCTGAGTCTAAATAGCATACATGGCTTATTTCCCTTAATGTACCTTGAATGACTGCTCATGTTTAACGAAACATCGTAGTCTTTCATTTATGATTCTGTTGTGACCTCTACCCCTACATGTTTCTTCCCTGCATTATATTTTTCTTGTGGTCAAGTTTATTATTCCTTAATCCTAACTGAGATTAACCTGAAACGTTCATAAGTTCATATCATCCACTATTAAAGTGAAGCATGAAAAATCTAACTGTTTAGATGCTTTCCTTGTCTATACTTGTAGCTGCTAACTCTGAAGGCAACTTCTGGGATATCACTATGATATTCTCGTGACTTTATCTAATTATTGGTTGCATATATTTAAACAATCTTGTTGATGTGAACTTTTATGAATATCAATAACTCTTCATTATATATTATGCTAAGATTAAGTCATCCCTTATCATAAAAAAGAAGAAGTCATAATCATGTTTGTTATAGTTGACCGGTAATTGCTGTTAAGCTAAACACACTGCCTCATGTTTAGATAAAGTCGCCAGTCACATGTTTAAGTCAAAACTCGTTTGATATAGTACTTTCTTGTCTTTACTCTTTTTTATGATACTGATGACTTTGTAAAGCTTATGCTACTGGTGAATTTTTATGAATATCAATAACTCTTCATTATATATTTTGCTAAGATTAAGTCATCCCTTTTCATAAAATAAAAGAAGTCATAATCATGCTTTTTATAGTTGACCGGTAATTGCATTTAAGCTAAACACACTGCCTCATGTTTAGATAAAGCCTTCAGTCAAATGTTTAAGTCAAAACTTGTTTGATATAGTACTTTCTTGTCTTTAATCTTTTTTATGCTACTGATGAATTTGTAAAGCTTATGCTACCGATGGCCTGGTTGCGAGGATATTTATGGGATCGGGCTGTAAGTCGCAGCGTGCTTTGTTGATTCATGACATGATTGGCTTATTATAGCGCTTGGTCACGATCCGCCCCTCCGAAGTCTGACTCACCAGCAGTGATCGCATGTACCTACTGAGTGCAATTGTGAGCGCCAAGTGCGAGTACCGAGAGAGAGTGCCGAGCGAATGGGAGGAATGAGTGACTGTGAGGATTGAGGGAATGGGAGGACTGAGTGATCTGATACTCTAAGAGTATGCTTATGATGTCATCATTGTTATGCATTACAATTGGAATATATAATTAACATGTAAATATCGAGACGTACCATTCTTCATTTCTATTACACATACTTGGAATATTCTACCCGTTTGAGCTTTAACTATTGAACTTGAAAGCATGTCTACATTTTCGTACTGTTATTTCTATACATAGATTGTACCTGTTGATCTTGTCACTACTTTCAGCCAAATGGTTAGACTTGTTACTTACTGAGTTGGTTGTACTCACGCTATACCCTGCACTTCGTGTGCAGATTTAGGTACTTCTGGATAAGGTGGTTACTAATTTCTGGATCTTCATAAGTCGGAGAGTATCGAGGTAGCTTCCTTGGCGTCCGCAGACCTTGACTCTCCTCATTTATCTTGTAGTTTTGTTCATACTGTTCTAACTTTCTAGACATTGTTTCATTTGTCGAACCATATTATTGTATAGATGCTCATGTACTCCGTGACACCCGAATCTTTTGGGAAATTATGTGTTGAGCTGTGACATTTTCATCCAGTTTTTATGAGACTTTTACTTACGCTTATTTCCATACATTTTGAATTTTAAGATGTTGGTATGTGTGAGTTGTCGACTTGTTGGGTCGTGATAAGTTAGTTTCAGAGCCTAGGTTACAAAGGTCTCATGAGTCATGAGCAGGTTTAGTAGAGTCTTGCGGATAGGTACGGAGACGTCTGTACTTATCATCGAGAGACTGGCGAACCCTCGGGAAAGCTTCGCATCCTTGTATTCTTGTCATGCGAATGTTTTGGTTCCGTAAAATAAACGGTTGTTATTCTATTCTCGCACAAATAGTGAGGACACGTGCTGCTAGATATGGCGGACGAGCACTAGTACCACCAGCTAGGTCCGCGAGAGGTCGGGGCTACAGTGGAGGCTGAGGTACAGCTCGTACATCAGCTAGAGCAGCACCTGTAGGCCCACCAATTGATCAAGCTCTGGAGAAGATTCCAGATGTGGTTGAGCCGGTTGGACCAGCTCAGGCACCAGTAGTGCCGATTGTGATTTCAGGCCTTCAGGAGGCTTTGGCCTAGATATTCTTGTTTGTACTAACCTTGCCCAGGCTAGGATGGAGATAATTCTCGGTAATGGAACCAACACCCCACACTTAAACCATTGCTCGTCCTCGAGCAATCAAACTACTTTTTATATAAACACGACCTTTTTCAATAACTCTCATAACTCATCGCACCAATAATATTTAAAACATATTAAGAACAATACTGTAACATCCTAGCCTCAAAATTTGACTCAAAAGCACCATGCACTTTATATAACCCGCTCACTTACTCTAACACAGAGGTCGATATTAACTTTCCTTCACAAATCAATGCCCTCACATAACAATAGAGAGTAGTTCCACACACAATAAAAGTTAAGAACTATTCGGAACTCAAGATAGAAAGAATTCGCTCACTCTCAGAAACAACATTCACATGCCACAAAAGACGTACCATAGGCTTGCCCGTAGTGTAATACTCTACTAATTGATCTCATTCAGTCAATGATCAAGTAAGACTTTAACTGGTTGCAATGTAGGCTGCGGGATGGGTAGGATACATTTAGATATAAGAGTGACTACACCTCCCTATGCACTTTAATACATACATTTCATTGTTCAAAACCCCACACTTATGTCAAACCATAACCGCACCTTCATATTAATATACATTAACTCCCTACTTCTTTAAGCACAATTACATCAAGAGTCACCACTATCAAAGAATATTTTGCACAACAATACAACTATTCTTTTCCTTTTTGTTTTCAATTCAAGTGGCTCTTACTTTTCCAAAATAGTGCACCATCTTCCTTATTTCAATAGTTCCACTCAAAAGCCAACCAACCACCCCACACTTCAACTTTTAGAAAGTTCATACCAAATTCAAGTGCTCATGAGAGGTACAAGGTCCAAATAGATGGTCAATTCGAACAAATGGGTAAGGCTTGTAATGTGGGTGCTGAAGAAACAAGATTAAAGGCTCAAAGGGGTTAACTACGATGCATAACAATTACGTGGGTAAATGCATATAACTGGCTCAACAAAGAAATGACTATATCATTTCCAAGACTGAATACAACTACTATTATGCTTTGCAAACACACAAGGCAAGTTCTAGATATCAAATGCAATGCACAGTACAACATAAAACCTCACACACACATGGCATATAACTCACTCGAGATTGGATTATCAAGTCACTCTAGTCAAAGTAGTTAAGTAAAGTTAAGATCATAAAATTTAAGTTACTTATAGAAGAGTAAAACACTGAGCCTAAGCGTCACAACTAAATCTCTCACTATTCTCAATGTTTAATAAAATTAAGAGATATTGCCTTCAATTCAAAACAACGCACCAAACTAACACACCTTCCACTATCCCCTCTGGTGTTATAGTCGTTTGATCTGCCAGCTGGAAAGATACTGGTACCGGCCTTATCTCTCCAATCTCCTTCTCCAATTTCCTGTAAATAGATAGAGGCATTAAGTTAATTGAGGCACCAGAATCACACAAGGACTTGTCAAAATTTATAGTTCCTAATGAGCAAGGTATAGTAAAATTTCTTAGATCTCCACACTTTTGGGGGAGTTTGTTTTGCAATATCGCGCTGCAATGCTCTGTGAGCTTCACCACTGAGGTCTCCTCGATTTTCCTTTTCTTCGCCAGGATCTCCTTCAAGAGTCTAGCATATGACGACATTTGTGAGAGCACTTCTGTAAATGGGAAGTTTACATGAACCTATTTCAGCATATCCAGAAATCTCTCAAATTGCTTGTCCAGCTTTTCTCTATATAGCTTTTGAGGAAAAGGTAGCACTGACATATGCTTTCTCTCCTCTTGTTCCTCCCTACTCGATTTTTCTTCCTTCTTCTTTTTCTTATCTTTCATCTGGCCCTTCTTCTTTTTATCTTCATCACTTTTCAGCTGCTCCCTACTTCCTTTTTCAAGTTTCACCTCTTTTTGGATCGGTGTGGGGGTCTTTCAACACTTTCCCACTTCTCAAGGTTACAACATTCACTTTTTCTTTAGGATTCTTTTCAGTATCACCGGGGAGAGTGCCTGGAACCGTCTCAGATAATATTGTTGCAATCTATCCCACTTGCTTCTCCAAATTTTGAATTGCTGCCCCTTGTATTTCTAATCTCTCGTCAGTTTTCACAATGAAGGCATTTATGAGATCTTCTTAACCAGGCTGATTAGGCTATTGAGGTTGAAACTGCTGCCTCGGCTGATTCATAAAATTTGGAGCTCCTTTTGCCTGAAATCTGGGGTTGTTGTGTTGCCACACATTCGCAAGTTGAAACTGTTGCTTCTTGATTGTAGGCTATAATCTCATATTTTAGTCGCTTATTGCACTCCAATTTACTGCACGTTATTCATTTTGAGGTTTTAATTGATAGTGCTTTGCACTTATTGAGTGTTTTATACCTTGTATGAGTGATTCCGAGCTATGTATATGTTTTGGAATGAATTTGAGTGATTTGGAGCTTTGAAGTCTGAGTTAAAACCCAAGGGAGTAAGCTGGGATCGTGTTCGGGGGTCGAGGACCAAGTCTGGACGTAGAAATGCAAGACAAATCCGTACTCTGAGAAATCCCCACTGCCGCGGCGTATGTGGCGCCGCGCTTGTGCATTTCTCTACTGACTGTCAGAACTAACTCTCTAGATTTCCCCACTAATGCCCTGTATGGCGCGTCTTCCCATACAGTGCGCCTGTGCAATATTTACAGAGTAATTTTCCTATTTCGGCTAGGAGAAGGCGATGTTGTCTGGGCCCGACCCTACTTCATTGCAATACATGGATAAATGTCATTTCATGTACTTTTGACACAAATTAGACCTAAGGAGACTAAGGAGGAGTTGGAAGAATACGAGCACAAGGATTTCATCATTCCATCCTCACTCAAGACCCGAGTTTGGTTTGAATTTATGTTTTCCTTTACTTTAAACTTATTCATGATGAATTGCTCCATATCTATGGAGTAGTTCCCTTTAGGGTTTGATGGATTTGGTTTATTGATGATTTTCTATGGATATAACTCTAGTTTTATGTATTGAAGAGTTTTGGATGATTTAACTATTGTATCTATATTCACTTGTTCATGTAATCGATAGAGGCATAACTTGTCATCTTTGCATTATATTGTAGGGTGAGTTCATTAATTCTTCTTATTAATCAAAAGAGGCTAGTTGAATCATTGATTAAACCTAGTTAGGAGGATAATCTAAAGAGGTTCTCCTAAAGACCAATCCACTACGAATTCTTGCATATCTTCAGGTGCTTAAATTGGTTCATCTCGTGAGGTTGAGACTTAATCGAGAGGAAAGTTTGTACTAAACGTTTGAACTAATAATTGAGTGAATTTGAGAGACTCACTTAAACATTAGAAGTGAATTATCTAGAGTTAGATCCCAAACAATTATCTTGCACCTATCCTATCAACCCCTATTTTTCTCCCACTGATAACTTTCTTTGCTTATTCATTATTTTGATTGTCATTAGTCTATAGCTTTACATTCTTAGTTAATTTTAGTTATTCATCATATAAATCTCAATTATTGATTCTCCTGGATAGAAATCAAGCTAGAAACTATGAAAATACTGTTTAAATCCAATCCATGTGGATATGATCTTATACTATACTATATTTGACTAGCGAGCATAATTTAAGTGTGTGTTGTGAGCTCGTCAAATTTAGGCAATCAATAGTATTTAAAATAGTTTTTTTTTTTTTTATTAATTTTTTTTTATCTCAAAACGGATTTAATTGCATGGCAATAAATAGAACATACTTCTGTTATAACATCTCACAAAGCTACAGAAAATACAATATCCAAAAAGCTTATTTATCAATTGCACTAATCAGAGAGTTCTTAAGCAGCAACTTTCTTAAGCTTTGCAATCTCTTATCTCACAACTCCAGCCCTCTTTTTCTTTTCCAACATAAGCTTGAACATGTCAAAATCATTAAGTGCAACCCTCCTCTTCTGCATTTTCAACTTCTTTCCCCAAGAACCGTTCTCTCACTTGGTCTTTACATCAGCAACATCCATAGCCTCAACCAAGGTCTTCTTCTTTGGGATTCTTTTGATGTCCATTTTGATATCTGTGAGTGAAAGTCTCTTGATGTTAATTTGGCTCCTCACCATGTCGAGAGCATCAACAAGAGCCCTATTTTGGTCAATGACATTGACGATAATGACCAGCTTGCCATATTCCTTTCCGTAGTTGATTAAGGCTACCCTTCCAATCTCCACGAACCTCTTGAGAGGCATTTTCGGCGATATGAAGGAGTAGACGCGCGAGCCATTTTTAAAATAGTTTGTAGTGCTAATTCAGAATTTTGTTTTCTTTTTTTTTATTTTACGGTTGGTGTTCTTTGACTGTGCACACGTTACAGGTTAAGATTGGTGCATTGCTCGAGCTTTTGCTAAAGAAGTGCTACCATATGATCCAGAAATTAAAAAATAACTACAATAGTTGAGGAAGGAAATAAGTCACACCGAGACATCAAAAAGGATTGGGCAATCCTCAACCAAAGAACTTATGGATGGAAACAGTGAGGATAATGTATATTTGTCTGCGAGAGAAGCAACACAACGATGAGAGCAATCGGCACGGAATGCAGAAGAAGAAGCAATTAGTGATGCACAGATTATCTATGAAGAAGAGAGTGGTCATAAAATTGCTCAAAATCAACCTTTGGGTGTAGACCAGTTGGGAAATATAGCTTCCATTCCTGGGAGACCACTTGGCGATTAAAATTGACCAGCCTACAATCAGGGTTTATCAAGTGTGAGACCACCTCCGATTGCAGCAAGCAATTTCGAGTTAAAGCAAGAGATGCTTCAGAATTATTGTGTCTTCAAAGAGAAGCGGAACAAAGATCCAAACACACATCTAATGGACTTCGAGGAGATTATGAACACATTTTAATACAATGGTGTGTCATAAGATGCAGTGTATCTAAGGGCATTCCTTTTTTTTTCTTAAAGATGATGTAAAGCAGTGGCTTCGAAGCTTGCCCATGGGATCAATTAGAACTTGGGAGGAGATGATCAGAAAATTTATTGATAAATATTTTTCCTCAGCTAAAATTGGCGAGAGTAGAAGAGAAATCCATAACTTTTTTCCAGAAAGAGAATGAAACTATTTTTGAAGCATGGGAGAGGTTTAAAGAGATTATTAGAAAGTGTCAAGATAGTGGAATTGAACTCTGAATGCAACTCCAGGACTTTTGGGATGGATTGACACCGACCTCACATAGAACATTGTGCAATGCAGCTGCAGGTCCATTGATAAAGAATACTCCAGAGGAGATAGTCACAATTCTAGACGAGTTATCTAAAGATGTAAATCAGTGGCCCTGTGAGACTGCTGAAAGAAGAAGAACAACTGGTGTTCACCAGGTTGATGCTAACACATCTGTGTAGGTACAACGTAATGCTATGGATAAAGAGATAATGAAGTTGACCTTAGCATCGATACATAGTGAGCCTCACGTAGCTTCTGATATATGTAGAATAGGATACCCTACTCATGAGTGTCAAGCCTCAATTGAGGAAATAAACACTGTGGAAAACTACAATTTTAATGCAATGGGTCAGAGGTACCCCGATTGTTTATAGATTTCACCTGGGGGTACCGCAAATGCATGGAAACAAAATAACTGTAGACCCCAGGGACAAGGAGCTCCAGCATACCAAAATCAGCAGAGGCAACAATTTCAGCATCAATAACCTATTCAGCCTGGTCTAGAGGATCTAATGAAGGATTTCATTATCAAAAATGATGAGAGGCTTGAATCTCATAGCGTAGCTATACGAGAACATGGAGCAGCTATCAAAGAAATATGCACTGGTTTTGAAAACATGGAAAGACAGGTTGGGCACCTAGCCACTCTATTATCTAATAGGATTCCAAGTGCTCTCCCAGCTGATACAAAAAAGAATTCCAAAGAAACGGTCAATGCTGTGACCTTGAGATGTGGGAAAGTATTGAAGGATCCCACCACAATCCAAAAAGATGCGATAATTGCAAAAGAAAGTGGGGAGCAGCTGAAAAGTGACGATGACAAGAAGAAGAAAGGCCCAATGAAAACTGAAAAGAAGAAGAAGAAAGAAAAATCAAGAAGGGAGGAACATGATGAGAGCGAGCATATCCATGCTTTACCTTTCCCTCAGAAGCTATGTAGAGAAAAGCTGGACAAGCAGTTTGAGAAATGTTTGGATTTGCTGCAACAGGTTCATGTAAACTTACCATTCACAAAAGTGCTCTCACAAATGCCTGCTTAAGCCAAATTTTTGAAAGAGATCCTTACAAAGAAGAGGAAAATAGAGGAGACCTCGGTGGTCAAGCTTACATAGCATTGCAATGCTATATTGCAAAATAAACTCCCACAAAAGTGTGGAGATCCAGGGAGTTTTACTATACCTTGCTCATTAAGAACTATAAAATTTGACAAGTCTTTATGTGATTCTCATGCCTCAATTAACTTAATGCCTCTATCTATTAACAAGAAACTGGAGAAGGAGAATGGAGAGATTAGGCCGGTACCAATATCTTTGCAGCCGACAGACCAAACGACTTTGATACCCGAGGGGATAGTAGAAGATGTCTTAGTTTGGGTAGATAAGGTTATAGTTCATATAGATTTTATAGTAGTGAAGATAGAGGATAATAAGGAGGCCCCCCTCATCCTAGGGAGACCATTCTTAATAATGGGTAGCGAAATACTGGATATACACGAGAGGAAGCTCATGCTAGAGTGGGTGAGAAGACTGTAACTTTCGAGATAAATGCAGAAACGGGGGTGAAAAAGGAGACGCCAACTGTAAGTGTTGAGTGGAAAGTGAAGGGCTCGAAAGAGAAGGCTACACTAAGTGAGAAAGATAAGTGTGACCCCATAAAGGCTGAGAAGAAGTTTTCGGCATGGATGTGCGCATTAGTCCGAAGGTGAGTAATTGATCCCGACTTCGACTCAGACTCGAACTAGATGTTCAGGGAAATTTCCTTTACCTTAGGCTTTTAATTATGTGTCACGGAGACATGCCACAACTTAAAGTGTGGGGTGGGGGATATTTGTATGTATGTTTATATATGTGTTTCTTTTTGGGGATTGTTTGTATCTACCACCAGGGGGATAATTGTATGTTAAATGTATATGTGTAAGTTTTGTTAGTTGTCGTAGTTGGAAAATTGAAAAAAACATAAAAATTGAAAAAAATCGATTTTTCTTGACGATGGATATCATTCGACAGGTTTCTTGAGGGATTAAAGTTGAAAGATAAGGACAAAAAAGATTTTCTTTTGTTTGGTAGTGTATTCCTCCTTGATTTATCTTTGTGCCGCGGGTCTTTTTCAAAGGTTTTGTTTGAACCGGGTGTAGTTAGTTTTTATTTTTTAGTAGCAGGAAACCCTGTGATATGAATTGAATATAAGGCAATATCTCTTGACTTTATTATGCCTTGAGAATAGTGAGTGGTTTAGTTGTGACACTTAGACTCAGTTTTTGACTATTGTATAAGAACCTTAAGTTATATGATCGTACTTTGCTTAACTGCTTTGACTAGAGTGTCTTGGTGAGTCCGATCCTGAGTGAGTTATGTTCCATGTGTGTGTGAGGTTTTGTATTATTCTGTGCATTGTATTTGAAGTCTAGAACTTGCCCCGTGTGTTTGCAAAGAGAAATAGTAGTTTTATTCAGTCGTGGAAGTGATTTAGGAATTTCTTTGTTGAGCCAGATATATGTTTTTATCCACCTAATTGTTATGTATCTTAGTTAACCCCATTGTGCATGTAATCCTTTTTTTTGGCAACCACAGTACACGCTTTACCCATTTGTTGGAATTGACCATCTATTTGAACCATTAACCTCTCGTGAGCCCTTGAAATTGATATGAACTTTGCAAAAGTTGAAGTGTGGGGTGGTTGGTTTGATTTTTGAGTAGAAATGTGTAATGTTTTGAAAAAGTAAGAGCCACTTGAATTGGAAAAGAAAGGAAAAAAAATAATAAGTGTATGATTGTGAAAAATATTCCTTGATAGTGGTAACTCTTGATGTATTTGTGCTTAAAGAAGTTGGGAGTTGACGTATATTGATGTGAAGGTGGAGTTATGGTTAGACATAAATATGGGGTTTTGAATGGTTAATTGTATGTATTAAAGTACGTAGGGAGGTGTAGTCACTCTTATGTCTAACTGTATCCTACCCGTCCTGTAGCCTACATTACAACTAATTAAAGTCCTACTTGATCCTTGACTGAATGAGCTCAATTAGTAGAGTAATACACTACGGGCAAGCCTATGGTATGTCTTTTGTGGCATATGAATGTTGTTTCTGAGAGTGAGCAAATTCTTTCTATCTTGAGTTCCTAATTGTTCTTAAATTTTATTATGTGTGGAACTACTCTCTATTGTTGTGTGAGGGCACTTGATTCACGAAGGAAAGGTAATGTCGTTGACCTCTAGATTAGAGTAAGTGAGCGGGTTATAAATAATGCGTGGTGTTGGTGAATCAAATCTTGAGGCGAGGATGTTACGTTAGGGTGCTTAATTTGTTTTAAATATTCTTGGTATGATGAGTTATGAGAGTTGTTTAAAAAGGTCATGTCTATATGAAGTGTAATTTAATTGCTCGAGGACGAGCAATGGTTTAAGTGTGGGGAGTTGATGGTAGGATATAATCTCGTGTTTTAGTCGCTTATCGCACTCCAATTTACTGCAGTGTATTCGTTTTGAGCTTTAATTTATAGTGTTTTGCACTTATTGTGTGTTTTATTTCTTGTAGGAGTGATTCCGAGCTATGTAGATGTTATGAAATGAATTTTAGTGATTTGGAGCTTTGAAGTCTAAGAAAAAGCCCAAGGGATTAAGCGAGGAACATGTTCGGGGGTTGAGGACCAATTCTGGATGTCAAAACGTAGGAAAAATCTGTTCTCTGAGAAATCCCCACGGCCGCGGCGCGTAGGGCGGCGTGCCTGTGCAATGTATATAGAGTAATTTTCCAATTTCGGCTAGGAGAAGGTGATGTCATCTGGGCCCGATCCTACTTGGTATAAATACATGGAAAAATATTATTTCTTGAACTTCTAACACATATTAGACCTACGGAGGCTAAGGAGGAGTTGGAAGAATATGAGCACAAGGATTTCATCATTCCTTCCTCACTCAAGACCCTAGTTTGGTTTGAATTTATGTTTCCCTTCACTTTAAACTTATTTGTGATGAATTGCTTCATATCTATGTAGTTTTTTCCTTTATGGTTTGATGGATTTGGTGTATTGATGATTGTTTATGGATTATAACTCTAGTTTTATGTATTGAAGCATTTTGGATGATTTAACTATTGCATATATATTCACTTGTTTATGCAATCGAGAGAGGCATAACTTGTGATATCTTTACATTATATTGTTGGGTGATTTCATTAATTCTTCTTAGTAATCGAAAGAGGCTAGTTGAATCATTGATTAAACCTAGTTAGGAGGATAATCGAAAGAGGTTCTCCTAAAGACCAATCCACTACGAATATTTGCATATCTTCACGTGCTTAAATTGGTTCATCTCGTGAGGTTGAGACGTAATCGAGAGAGGAGTTTCTACTAAATGTTCGAACTAATAATTGAGTTAATTCAAGAGACTCACTTAAACATTAGAAGTGAATTATCTTGAGTTAGATCCCAAACAATTATCTTGCACCTATCCTATCAACCCCTATTTTTCTCCCACTGATAACTTTCTTTGCTTATTCCTTGTTTCGATTATCATAGTCAATAGCTTTAAATTCTTAGTTAATTTTAGTTATTCATCATATAAATCTCAATTGTTGATTCTCCTGGATAGCAATCAAGCTAGAAACGACAAAAATAATGTTTAAATCCAATCCATGTGGATATGATATTATACTATACTATATTTGACTAGCGAGCATAATTTAAGTGTGTGTTTGGAGCTCGACACTTTTCACCCATTGCATTAAAGTTGTAATTTCCCACAACATTCACTTCCTCAGTTAAGGTTTGACACTCATGAGTAGGGTGTCCTCTTCCGTATATATCACAGGCTATATGAGGCTCACTTTGAATTGTAGCCAAGGTCAGCTTCCTTATTTCTTTAGCCATACCATCAAGTTGTTCCTGCATATATGTGTTAGCATCAACTTGGTGAACACCGGTCGATCTTCTTCTTTCAGCACTCTCATAGGGCCACTGATTTGCATCTTTAGATAACTCATCAAGAATTGTGACTATCTCCTCTAGTGTCTTCTTCATCAAAGGGCCTCTTGCTACATTGCTCAATGTTCTACACAATGACAGTGTCAATCCATTCCAAAAGCCCTGGAGTTGCATCCATAGTTCGATTCCACTATGTTGACACTTTCTAACAATCTCTTTAAATCTTTCCTACGCCTCAAATACGGTCTCATTCTCTTTCTGGCAGATGTTATGGATTTCTCTTCTAAACTTCCCCGTTTTAGTTGAGGAGAAATATTTATCAAGGAATTGCATGTCATATCCTCCCATGTTTTGATTGGGCCCGTGGGAAGCTTCGAAGCCACTTCTTTGCATCATATATGAGTGTGAAGGGGAATGCCTTAAGTACACTACATCCTGTGACACACCATTATATTGAAATGTGTTCATAATCTGTTTGAAGTACATTAGATGTGTATTTGGATCTTCGTTCACCTTCCATCTCAAGATACAATAATTCTTAAGGGTTTGAAGCAACCTTGCTTCAATTCGAAATTGTTAGCTGCAATTGGAGGCGGTCTAACACTTGATAAGCCTTCATTGTAGACCGGTCTAGCATAATCGCTCAGTGATCTCCCAGGCATGGGAGCTATATTTCTGAACTGGTCTATCGCCAAGGGTTGATTCTGAGTAATTCTCCGACCCCTCTTTTCTTTATAGATAATCTGTGAATCTCTAATAACTTCTTCCTCAGCATCCCGTGCAGCTTGTTCTCTTCGTTGGGCTGCTTCTCTCGCAGCCAAATCTACATTATCTATACCGTTTCCAGCCATAAGTTCTTTGGTTGAGGATTGCCCAACCTTATCTGATGTATCTATGTGATTTATGTCCTTCCTCAGCTGCCACAGTTATTTTTCTATCTCAGGATCGTATGGTAGCACTGCTTTTGCAGAAGCTCGAGTCATGCATCAATCTAACCTGTAACCTGCGCACAGTCAAAAAACACCAAATGTAAAAAAGGAAAAAATAAAATAAAAAGAAAAATTTCTAAATTAGCACTACAAACTATTTCAAGCACTATTGATTGCTAATCCCCGACAACGACGTCAAAATTTGACGAGCTCGAAACACAACACCTAAATTATGCTCGCTAGTCAAAGATAGTATAGTAAAATACCGTATCCACAGGGATTGGATTTAAACAATATTCTCGTAGTTTCTAGATTGGTTGCTATCCAAGATGATCAACATTTGAAATTTATAAGATGTCTAACTAAAATTAACTAAATTCTAAAGCTATTCACTAATGACAATCAAAATAAGGAATAATCAAAGAAGGTTATCAATGGGAGAAGATAGGGTTTTGATATGATAGGTGCAAGATAATTGTTTAGGATATAACTCTAGGTAATTCACTTCTATTATTTAAGTGAGTCTCTCGAATTCACTCAATTATTCATTCAAACATTCAGTGAAAACTCCTCTCTCAATTAAGTCTTAACCTTACAAAATAAACCAATTTAAGCACGTGAAGATATGCAAGAATGCGTCGTGGATTGGTCTTTGGGAGAACCTCTGTCGATTATCCTCCTAACTAGGTTTAATCAATGATTCAACTAGCCTCTTTCGATTACTAAGAAGAATCTATGAACTCTACCAACAATATAATGCAAGGATATCACAAGTTATGCCTCTCTCGATTACATGAACTAGTGAGTATAGATGCAACAACTAAATCATCCAAAAATGTTTCAATACATAAAACTATAGTTATAATCAACAAACAATCATCAATAAACCAAATCCATCAAACCCTAAGGAGAACTACTCCATAGATATGGAGCAATTCATCACAAATAAAATTTAAGTAGAGGAAAACATAAAATCAATCCAAACTCGGGTCTTGAGTAAAGAAGGAATGACGAAATCCTTGTGATCATGTCCTTCCAACTCCTCCTTGGCCTCCTTAGGTCGAATATGTGCCCACAAAAATCAAGAAAATAACGTTTTTTCCATGTATTTATACCAAGTAGGGTCAGGCCTAGATGAAATGTTTTCCTAGCCGAAATAGGACATTTACTCTGTATGAAATACATAAGCACGCCGTATGGGGCGACGCACCATGTAGGGAATTAGTGGGGAGATCCAGAGAGCTCAACATCTATTAGGCAACAGGAAATACGTAGCCACGGCACCCACGCGCAACATCAAGGGAAATTCTTATAGTACGGCATTTTTGCTTAATTTCTGACGTCCAAACTTGGTCTTTGATCCCCGAACAGATCCCAACTTAATCCTTTGGGCTTTTGATCATACTTCAAAGCTCCAAATAGCTTGAATTAGCTCCACTACATCTACATCACTCAGAATCATTCCTACAAGGCATAAAACACACAATAGGTGCAAAACACTCCCAGTTAAAGCTCAAAATGAATAAAGTGCAATGAATTAGAGTGAAATAAGCAACTAAAATACAGGATTATAGCCTACCATCAGTGGTTTCAGTTAAGGTCGCACCAGCCACTTCTCAGGCCAGGTTGTCCGCACTCTAGAGCAGGTGGTGCAGGGACTTCAGACACTGGGGTACTACCAACACAGCCGGTTGAAGTTGCTTAAGACCAGGTGGGTCCCGTTATGAGTGATGAGGAGTAGAAGAGACTAGATAAATTTGGGAGGCTCAGGCCTCCATCATTCAGTGGGGCTGAGTCAGAGAATACTTAGGACTTCTTGGATAGGTTCCAGCGGATATTTTGCACGGCAGGTATTCTGGAGACTAGTGCAGTTTCCTTTACTACTGTTTAGCTATCGGGGGCTTTCTTCAAATGGTGGGAGGCATATGAGAGGAGCACGCCAGTCGGTGTAGCAGCACTTTCATGGCACGAGTTCTCTGTTCTCATTTTGGAGAAGTTTGTGCCACCGAGCCGCAGAGAGGAGTTGCATAGGTAGTTTGAGCAGCTACACCAGGAAGGAATGTCCATGACCTAGTATGAGATGAGATTTTTTGAGTTGGATCATCATACAGTTTGGCTGGTTCCCACTAAGAGGGAGAAAATTATGTGGTTCATTGGATGCTTCATCTATCAGCTGCGTTTTGTTATTACTCGGGAGAATGCATCAGGTGCTAGGTTTGACGAGGTGGTTGATTGCTCGGCGACTAGAGTTTGTCTGTAGTCTGGAGCGTGAGGAGAGGGAGGCCAAGAGGCCTCGTGGTTTGATTGGTTTCAGTGGTGTTCATTATGAGGGTAGTCCTACCACAACATGGGTTGTCCTTATAGATCCGCTCAGATGTCTTGTCAGGTTTATCGGTGTCAATCATCTCTCAGTGCATAATTCGTATAGTTGTCGTCCGGGTCAATCTTCTCTCAGTGCTCTCCCAGCTCAGAGTTCATCCCGTGCTCCATCGGTTCAGGGTCATCTATGCCATTTTCTTCTAGTAGTTATTTTGATACTCGGGCCCCGATTCAGTCCCCACCACCACCACCGGGGAGTTGCTTCGAGTGCAGAGAGTTTGGGCATGTGCGGATACAGTGTCCTCGTCGCTTTTGAGGTTCAGTTCAGTAAAGGGGTCAGGCGGTGACTTCTGCACCAGTTACTTCACCACTCGCCTAGCCAGCTTGGGGTAGGGCCAGGCAGCTAGAGGGGGAGACTGATCAGGTGGTGGCCAGGTCAGATTCTATGTTATTCCTGCCAGGCCAGATGTCGTTGCCTTAGATATAGAGATCACATGTATTATCTCAGTATGCCACAAAGATGCTTCTAATTTATTTGACCCTGGTTCTACTTATTCCTATGTATCATCCTATTTTACTCGTTATTTGGATTTGCCCAGTGAGTCCATAGTTTCACCTGTTCATGTAACTACGCCGGTGAGCGATACTATTATTGTGGACCGTGTATATCGGTCGGGTGTAGTGACTATTGGGGGATTGGAGACTAGATCTGATCTCTTATTGCTTAGTATGGTCTAATTCGACGTGCTTTTGGGTATGTATTAGTTGTCTCCATGTCATGATATTCTGGATTGTCATGCTAAGACCGTGACGTTGGAGATGTCGGGGTTGCCAAGGATCGAGTGGAGAGGTTCTCTAGAATATGTTCCCATCTAACTGATTTCATATTTCAAGGCCCAACAGATGGTTGGGAAGGGGTGTCTATCATATTTGGCATTTATGAGGGATGTTATTGCTAATCCCCAACAATTGATTATGTTCCAGTAGTACGAGACTTTTTGGATGTGTTTCCTGCAGGCCTACTTGGCATACCACCTGACTAGGATATTGATTTTGGTATTGACTTTGTGCCGGGCACTCAGCCCATTACTATTCCTCCGTATCGTATGGCACCAGTAGAGTTGAATGAATTGAAAGAGCAACTTCGGGAACTTCTTGATAAGGGGTTTATTAGGCCTAATGAGTCACCTTTGGGTGCACCAGTTCTGTTTGTGAAGAAGTGGGATGGTACTATCCGAATATGCATCGACTATAGGAAGTTGAACAAAGTTACAATCAAGAACAAGTATCCTTTACCGTGAATTGATGATCTATTTGACCAGCTTCAGAGAGCGAGGGTGTTCTCTAAGATTGATTTAAGGTCTGGGTATCACCAGTTGATGATTCGGGACTCGGATATTCTAAATGTGGTATTCAGGACCCATTACAGCCACTACGAGTTCCTTGTTATGTCTTTCGAGCTGACCAAAGCTCCGGTAGCATTTATGCAACTGATGAACAGTGTATTCCAACCCTACCTTGATTCGTTTGTCATAGTATTCATTGATGATATCTTGGTGTACTCACAGAGCTAGGAGGAGCATGCACAACATTTGAGGATTGTACTACAGTGGTTGAGGGATGAGAAGCTTTATGCCAAGTTCTCCAAGTGTGAGTTTTGGCTCAATTCGGTGGCGTTCTTGGGGCACGCGGTGTTCAGTGAGAGGATTAAGGATGATCCAAAGAAGATATAGGCAGTTCAGAGTTGGCCCAGACTGTCTTCAGCTATTGAGATTTAGAGCTTTCTCGGATTTGCCGGATATTATCGTCGCTTCATGGAGGGTATCTCATCTATTGCAGTGCCTTTGATCAAATTGACCTAGAAGGGTGCTCCATTCAGGTGGCCGAATGAGTGTGAGGAGAGCTTTCAGAAGCTCAGACTTCCTTGACCACAACTCCAGTTATAGTTTTGCCTTTAGCGTCATACTCTTATACGGTGCATTGTGATGCTTCTCGGATTGGTATTGGGTGTATCTTGATGCAGGAGGGTAGATTTATTGCTTATGCTTCGTGCCAGATAAAGCCTCATGAGAAGAACTACCATATTTATGATATAGAGTTGGCAACCATTGTTCATGCATTGAAGATTAGGAGGCATTATCTCTACGGTGTGTCTTGTTAGGTATTTATGGATCATCAGAGTCTTAAGCACTTGTTCAAACAAAAGGATCTAAATTTGAGACAACAGAGAGGTTGGAGCTGCTAAAGGACTATGATATTACCATTCTGTATCATCTCGGGAAGGCCAATGTAGTGGCCGATGCCTTGAGTAGAAAGGCAATGAGTATGGGTAGCCTTGCATTTATTTTTGTTGGTGAGAGACTGCTTGCATCAGATGTCCAAGCCTTGGCCAACCAGTTCGTGAGATTAAATGTTTTGGAGCCCAGTCGTGCTCTAGCTTGTGTGGTGTCTCGATTTTCCTTATATGATCACATAAGAGAGCGTCAGTATGATGATCCCCATCTGCTTGTCCTTAAGGACATGGTTCAGCACGGTGATGCAAAGGATGTTACAATTGGAGATGATGGGGTGTTGCGGATGTAGGGTCGGATTTGTGTGCCCGATGTGGATGGGCTACGTGAGTTGATTCTTGAGGAGGCCCACAGTTTGCTGTATTCCATTCATCCGGGTGCCGCAAAGATGTATCAGGACTTGATGCAGCACTATTGGTAGAGGAGGATGCAGAAAGACATAGTGGGGTTTGTAGTACGATGCCTAAATTATCAGCACGTGAAGTATGATCATCAGAGACCAGGTGAATTGCTTTATCGGCTTGAGATTCCGAAGTGGAAATGGGAGCGTATCACCATGGATTTCGTAGTTGGGCTCCCATGGACTTCGAGGAAGTTTGATGCTATTTGGGTGATTGTGGATCGGTTGACCAAGTCCGCATATTTCATTCCAGTCGGGGTTACTTATTCTTTGGAGCAGTTGGCTGAGATCTACATTTGCGAGATTGTTCGCCTTCACGGTGTGCCAGTGTCCATCATTTTAGATCGGGGCACGCAGTTTACATCATAGTATTGGAGAGTAGTGCAGCAAGAGTTTGGCACACAGGCTGAGTTTAGTACAACATTCCACCCTCAGACGGACGAACAGTCCGGGCGCACTATTCAAAAATTGGAGGATATGCTACGCGCTTGTGTTATAGATTTTGGGGGTTATTGGGATCAGTTTTTGTCGCTTGTTGAGTTTGCCTACAACACCAGCTACCAATCGAGCATTCAGATGGCTCCGTATGAGGCTTTGTATGGGAGATGGTGCCGATCTTCGGTGGGTTGGTTTGAGCCAGGTGAGGCTATGCTATTGGGTACTGACTTAGTTCAGGATGCTCTGGACAAGGTTAAATTGATTCATAATCGGCTTTGCACGGCGCAGTCTAGACAAAAGAATTATGCCGATTGAAAATTTCGTGATGTTGCTTACATGGTGGTGATAAGGTACTACTCAAGGATTTACTTATTAAGGGTGTTATAAGGTTCGAGAAGAAGGGCAAGCCGAGCCCTCAGTATATTGGGCCTTTTGAGGTGCTTGAGAAGGTTGGGGAGGTTGCTTATAAGCTTGCATTGCTGCCTACTCTATCAAGTGTTCATCTATGTTTCATGTTTCTATACTCCGAAAGTATGTTAGGGATCCATCACATGTTTTGGAGTTCAACACGGTTCAGTTGGATGGTGATTTGACTTATGATGTGGAGGCGGTGGCCATTTTGGATTGGCAGGTTCGAAAGTTGCGATTAAAGGACATAGCTTCTGTAAAGGTGCAGTGGAGAGGTCCGCCATTCGAGGAGGCTACTTGGGAGACCGAGCGGGAGATGCGGAGCAGATATTCACACCTATTTGAGACTCCAGGTATGATTCTAAACTCGTTCGAGGACGAACGTTTGTTTAAGAGGGGTGGATGTAACGACCCGGTCGGTCATTTTTAGTGTGGTAGCCCCATTCCCCCCTTTAATACTTATTCTATGCTCAATTTCTGATATGTGACTTGTCGGGGTAGTTGGTTTATTTTCGGGGATGTTTCGGAATGAGTTGGGACACTTAGTCCCAAGGTTGGAAGCTTAAGTTGAAAAGGTTGAGCGGATATTGACTTGTGTGTAAATGACTTCGGAATGGAGTTTTGATGGTTCTGATAGCTCCGTAGAGTAATTTTGGACTTAGGAGTGTGTTCGGATAGTGATTTAGAGGTCCGTAGTTGATTTTGGCTCTAATCGGCCAACGTTGGAAAAATGATTGTTTGGAGAGTTGAGAGGTTTGACTGAGAGTTGACTTTGTGGTTAACGGGCTCAGATTTTGATTTCGGAAGGTGGAATAAGTCCATTGTGTCATCTGTGGATTGTATGCAAAATTTGAGGCCAATCAAAGTTGAATTGATAGGTTTCATCATCGATTGTAAAAGTTTGAATTTCTTAGTTTTCGTTCGGACTTCTGGGCAGAATTTAATGTCTCAAAAACGAGGGTTTGAGTTTATTTCAAAATTTGATTTTGGGAGATTGGGTTGAGGCGATTCTTGGAGAGATGTTCAAGGAAGTGATTGGGGTAGGTGATTCTAACTCGGTTTTGTTTAAAATACATGAGGATATCATTGTTTTTATCATTTAATTAGTGTTTTGGGTTGAAACATTTGGGGAAAATGGAGAAACTTCTTAGGCCGATATTTTGGTATTTGAGCAACATTTTGGTGTTGGATTTAAGTAATTTTGGCATGGTTGGACTCGTGGTTGATTGGGTGTTCTAATTTTATAACTTTTATTGGATTCTAAGACGTGGGCCCAGGGGTTGACTTTTTGACTTTTGATTAAGAACTTAGCATTTTCATATGGAATTGATTACTATAGCTTGAGTTGATTGTATCAAATTGTTTGTGGCTAGATTCGAGGTGTTCAGAGGTCGATTCGCGAGGCAAGGGCTTGTTGGAGTAAAGATTTGCAAGGTTTGAGGTAAGTAACACTTCTAAACTTGGTTCTGAGGGTATGAATACTCGAATTACATGTTATGTGTTGGTGTTGAGGTGACAGGCGTGTGGGCGTGCACCGTAGAAATTGTGACTGGGTCGAATCCGTGGAACTGTATAGTCATATAACTTGTTACCTTCCACGTATTTCCTATGTGTTAAAGAAATTAGAACTGTGATTCATGTTAGAAATCATGTCTAGGCTACATGCTGGTACTGTTGGGGCCCACATAGGCCGTGGTGCATGTTGAATTATTTGCTTAATTTGCAATAATGTACTCAGTCACAGCTATCATTTGCATATCATATCTCAGTCTCTGTTGTCATTTATGGATACATCAGATCATTATTATTTGGGCTGATAATCATGATACTTGTGAGCCCGAGAGACTGGAGAGATTGATGACTGAGTGAGGCCGAGGGCCTGATTGTGAGGATATTTGTGGAATCAGGATGTATGTCGCAACATGATTTATTGATTCATGTTATGATTGGCTTATTATAGAGCTTGGGTAGGATCCGCCCCTCCGAAGTCTGACTCACCAGCATTGAGCGCAGGTACCTACTGAGTGCCGAGTGCCAGTGCCGAGAGAGAGTGCCGAGCGAATGGGAGGAATGAGTGACTGTGAGGATTGAGGGATTGGGAGGACTGAGTGATCTGATACTTTGAGAGTATGATTATGATTTCATCACTGTTCTGCATTATAGTTAACATACATAATTGACATATAAATATCGAGACGTACCATTCCTCATTTCAGTTACACATACTTGGCATATTTAACCTGTTTGAGCTTTCAACTGTTGAACTTGAAAGCATGTCTACATTTGCGTATTGTTATTTCTATATTTGGATTGTATCTGTTGATCTCATCACTGCTTTCATCCGAAAGATTAGACTTGTTACTTACTGAGTTGGTTGTACTCACGCTACACCCTGCACTTCGGGTGCAGATCCAGGTACTTTCGGATACGGTGGTTGCAGATTTTTGGAGCTTCACCAGTCGGAGAGTATCGAGGTATCTGCCTTGGCGTCCGCAGACCTTGACTCTCCTCATTTATCTTGTAGTTTTGTTCATACCGTTCTACCTTTTTAGACATTGTTGCATTTGTCAAACCATATTATTGTATAGATGCTCATGTACTCTGTGACACCCGAATCGTTTGGGAAATTATGTATTGAGCTGTGACATTTTCATCCAGTTTTTATGAGACGTTTACTTACGCTTATTCCGTATATTATGAATTTTAAGATGTTGGTATGTGTGAGTTGTCGACTTGCCTAGAATCATGATAGGCGCCATCACGACACTTGTGATTTTGGATCGTGGCAAGTTGGTATCAGATCCTAGGTTACATAGGTATCACGAGTCATGAGCAGGTTTAGTATAGTCTTGTGCATCGATACGGAGACGTCTGTACTTATCATCGAGAGACTATCGAACCCTCAGGAAAGCTTCACATACTTGTATTCTTGTCATGCGAATTTTTTGGTTCCGTAAACTAAACAGTTGTTATTCTATTCTCGCACAAATAGTGAGGACACGTGTTGCCAGATCGGGCAGACGACCACTAGTACCACCAGCTAGGTCCGCGAGAGGCCGGGGCTGCAGTGGAGGCTGAGGTGTAGCTCGTACAGCAGCTAGAGCAGAACCTGTAAACCCACCAGTTGCTCAAGCTCAAGTTAAAATAGGGGAATGGGGTTAAAATACTCAAAATAACTGGTCGGGTCGTTACAGGCACATAGAATAATGCATGTTAATAATTCTTTTATTTAAACCATTATCTTACCAACAACTCAATAGAATATGATATAGTGACTCTACTCAATTAAATTCACATTGAGAATCAATTCATCAAGTTATAACGGAGGCACAGATTGGCATGTTAAAGCAACAGAACCAATCACGTAGAATGCATGACTCACACAAGAAACCACAATCATTCCAACACCAAGATAACAACAAATAACCAAATACAATCAAAATGCGGATGAATGATTGAAGGAAGAACATTGACCGTTCAAATCAACAAGTTGTTCCAACATGGAATGTACAATGCAAATAACAACCGAGGTACCTCCTCGTATTGACATTTTACCATTTCAATCACAATCTTTCCTTATGCCGCCGCGTGAGCCTTACATTTAAAATAGGTTTTGAAAACAGTTTTCCTGAAATAGCTACACGCACTTTAGCCCGCCTTATGATGCCGCGTGGCTTCACTTAATTCCCCTACAACCAACACACACATAAGTCTCACCTTATACCGCCGCATGCACATTAACCCCAAGCCTTTTACCGCCACATGTGCATCAATATCACATCACAATAACAACTCGCACCACAAGTGCACATATATCACAGCTTGCCAACAATAAACAATATCAACATTTCCACAACAATAGCCCATGGTTCCACCACAACGGGTACAAGAATATCAACAACAACGATGAATGTAAAATGTTGAACAAGGAAGATGTTTCAGCAATAATAATTTTGCCTCAACGTGATAACGACTTTCACAAATTCAACACCAATAACTCAACAATGAGAGACAATGAATAACCACGATGTTAAATAAAAATAATTAACAATGGAAGAGATAACGTGTAACAATGACTTCAAAAATGGAAATTAATAAGGGAAGGAAAAATCATGAACAATAACTCCAAATAATGATAATCAACAACGAGAGAGATAACACAAACAATAACTTCAAGTAATGATAATCAACAATGAGAGAGATAACATGAACAATAACTTCAAATAATGTCAATAAACAATGAGAGAGATAACACGAACAATAACTTCAAATAATGACAATCAACAATGAGAGAGATAACATGTGACATTAACAGAGGCAACAAGTTCAACTAAGCATGAGAGCAATTTATCAATTAGAATATGGAACAAGTGTTAACGAAATCATTTAAGGCATGTAAGGATAGACTACCACAAGTAAGAATAGATTGATTATGAGAATTTAGAACATGACACTTCAATTCAATTAAAGCATGGAAAGAGTCTAAGTAGCCTAAACCGGTAAATTACCACATACAACCCGTGTACCCACTCGTCAATTGTGTACACGACTTTCACATAGCACAAATGAATCAATCAATACCAATTCTAAGGGGTAGTTCCCTCACACAAAGTTAGGCAAGACACTTAACTCAACTAGGCCAACTTAACCCTCCAATATAGCCTTTCCCCTAAAATTCGCCTCCACGCGGCTAAATCGAACCAAAAATAACTTAATAACATCAAACAATGCAATAGAAACCAATTACAATAAATAAAGCAATGATCTTTTGTCACGACCCAGCAATGCCTACCACAGAACTAGGCATTACGACATTCACAGTAAAACTAGGCATTTTGTATTACAAATAAGATGAAGCAAGTTTAATAATAATAACTCTCATAAATAGCCGATTTTAAACAACTGCGACTCGAATACAATATTTCACAAAATTCGGGTGTCACTGAGTACATAAACATCTATACAATAACATTGTCTGAAGCACCGTCTAGAAAGGTACAACAACATAAGTAAAATTAAGAGATAGAGGAGGAGAGTCAAGGCCTGCGGACGCCAAAGCAGCTACCTCAATGGTATCCGAACGAATAAAACTCCAAGATCAGCAACCACCATGCCCGGAAACACCTGGATCTGCACACGAAGTGCAGGGTATAGCGTGAGTACAACCAACTCCATAAGTAATAAGTCTAACCTTTGGGCTGAAAGTAGAGGCGAGCCCAACCAATATAGTATGAATACAGAGTTTCATAGCAGCTCATAGACTAAACATGATTTCTAATACAATTCTTTGCTCAAGTGCTCTAACACATAGAGTACAATAATAATATTCAGATAAGGTGACTACACAGTCCTGCAAAGTTGACTAAGTCATAATTATTACAGTGTACGCCCACACGCCCATCACCCAGCATGTGCGTCACCTCAATACTGATCACAAAACACAAAATTCGGGGGTTCATACACTCAAAACAAAAAAAGTGTTACTTACCTCAAACCGTGCACATATCCACTCCGATAATCCCTTGCCTCGCGAATCAGCCTCTGAATGCCTCAAGTCTAGCCACAAATAATTCGATTCAATCAATACGAGCTATAGGAATCAATTCCATATGAAAAAGCTAAGTTCTTAATCAAAAGTCAAAAAGACAACTCAAAGAGTCAACCCCGGGCCCACGTCTCGGAATCGGACAAAATTTACAAAATCCGAACACCCATTCAATCACGAGTCCAACCATACCAAAATTGCTCAAATCCGGCACCAAAACACCACACAAATCCTCAAATTTCGGCCTAAGAAGTTTTACTATTTACCTCAAAGTTTTCCAACTCCAATCACTAATTAAATGACTAAAATAACGACGAATTCATGTAATACAACTAAAACCGAGTTAGAATCACTTACCCCAATCAACCCCTTGAAAATCCCTTCAAGAATCGCCCAAATCCGAGGTCTCGGGCTCAAAATATGAAAAATGGGTTCAAACCCTCATTTTGGAAATTTAACACTGCGGCCCAGTGATTACTCTTCACGATCGCGGAAAGTCCCTGGCAATCGCGAAGAACAAAACAAAGCTTCCCCCAAAAATGGCCTTCGCGAATGCAGTTGACTAAACGTGAACGCGGTTCACCGATACACAGACCTACACGATCACGAACATTCCCACGCGATCGCGAAGAACAACTTCGTGTGACCCCAGTTACCTCACTTCATTGTTCGCAAACGCAATCCACTCTACGCGTTCGCGAAGTACAAGCTTCACCACCTCCGCGATCCCGACCCTCTCTCTGCGAGCAAGGAGAGTAAAAACCCAATAGTCCACAAAGACCCTTCATGATCACGGTCCTAACCTTACGATCGCGTAGAAGGAAACCAGATCAAAACATTTCAGCAGAGTTCATCAATCTTCTAAGTCAAATTCCACTACGATAACCACTTGAAATCCATCCGAGCCCCCCAGGACCTCAACTGAACATACCCACAAGTCCTAAAACACGATATGAACTTAGTCGAGGCCTCAAAGCACATCAACCAACATCAAAAAAAGGGATCACATCCCAATTCAAGCCTAATGAACATATGAACTTCTAACTTCTACATTCGATGCAAAAACCTATCAAATCAACTCGGATTGACCTCAAATTTTGCACACAAGTCATAAATGACACAACAGTCCTATTCCAATTTTCAGAATCAAAATCTAATCCCGGTACCTACAAAGTCAACTCTTGGTCAAACCTCTCAACTCTCCAAACTTCTAATTTTCCAACTTTTGCCATTTCAAAGCCAAAATCACCTACGGACCTCAAAATTAGTATCCAGACACACGCATATGTCCCAAATCACCATACAAAGATATCGGAACCATCAAAACAATATTCCGGAGTCGTTTACACATAAGTCAACATCCGGTAAACTCTTTCAACTTAGGCTTCCAACCTTTGAACTAAATGTCCCAACACATTCTGAAACATTCCCGGATCCAAACCAACTACCACGGTAAGTCACATAATAGAAATTGAGCAAATAGTAAGTAGTAAATCGGCGAATGGGGCTATAACACTAAAAATGGCCGACCTGACCGTCGCTCAATCGAGTGAACCTGGCCGAGCAAGCCTGTTAGATTTCCGTCTACCCAAACTCATCCATGAATAAAGAGGATATGAACTCCATTAATCAAACATTGAAAAGATTTTCATTAACAACTCCCATTTCATTTTCATTAGAAGCTTCATTCAAAATTTCCAAAATATTACAAGCTTATAGATATAATGAAAAACATGTTTACCAAATACCAACATTTCTAGTTCAATTCCCACATCAAACACCACCCACAACTTATTTCTATGGAGCCTCTAAGTACAACATAAGAGTAGTATGGAAGTGCCGGCAACAAGGCCCCGGCTATACCTTAAAATACAATGTACAACTCAAATGACACCAGGCCCGGAATAGAGTAGGGCTCACCAAAATCTGTTGAATAGAGAGTGACTGCTAATGAGGACCAAAGTTGCCCGCTGATGAACCACCTGCATCCATTGAAGATGCAGTGCCCCCGGCAAAAGGGACGTTAGTACATATGGAATAGTATTAGTATGTAAAGCTAACTGTCCTCTTTAAAAATAGAGTGCCAATATAAGAAAGGGAAATCCATGGAAACCACAATCAACAATCAATGATATCCAAAAGCCAAGTTAAAACATAGTAATATTCAAGATACGAAGATAATATTATATATTTTTTGGTTGGGAGATCTTTAGTACCGATATATCACTGTTCACAATATCACTGTTCACAATACCAATGTTCACAATACCAATACCACCGTATTTTTAGCATGGAGTCTGATCACTCCCGATTGGCTAGGCCGTCTCATCCGAGACATCAACCTCAATCACAATTTCAATTATAATTTCCAGCACAATCACCACCATGTGTGCGGCATGGTGTCCGATCATGACCCGATCGGCTAGGCCATCTTACCACAATGTCGTGTGGATTGACATCATCCTTTTCTATCAATAATCTCATCTCTATTAAGGGGAATAATTTTATCACATCAATCTCATCCCAAATAAGGGGAATAATTACAATCCACTCCTACACCGACACGTGTAATTTCGGGGTTAGGTTATTTCAACCTACCCTTCCTCGGTGACTATCAATACTCCCAAAAATATTATTTTTGTTTTTGCACACAAAGGTAACAACAATAAAAATGCCTTTACCTCATAACCTTTCATACCGTATATAGCCTCATTGGAACTTTTAACTACTTTCAATATCATTATTTCATTGGCTCTCTTGGTCATACATATGGTTCTTCATTCATGGCACAATGGCCGTATTTCATATTCCACACTTTCATTCTTTCCTTTCATGGATCATCATCACAAATATCAACATATATAATATTTTGGAAACCACAACTTTAGGTTCATTAGTAATGAAGACTTTAAACACAATGAATTTCTTTCCAAGAAATGGAGTAAAATGAGTGGCAATCGAAGCACGAGATAAAATCGTAAACAAGTAACACACAATTTATTCTTGAAATACGTTTTTCCAAAAAGGGCAATACACCATTTCAACTCATGAATATATAAGAGCTCAAAACACATTGGAAATACTTACAAAGCATAGCATTAGTTAAAACAACCACATATGGGCATCACTTGAGTTCATAAGCTTTTAGGCAATTCTATTTTTGAAGTCGATTTTGGAACAGTTGAATCAAAGCTCATTTCATAATCTTTTTTCACATTATCTTATTTCATTGGCACCACTGGCCACAAGTATAACTTTCACTCATGGCACGTTGGCCACACTTTATACCCCTAATTCAGTAATTTCACTTCCAACCATCTTTATAGATTACCAACAATAAGACATTTCCAATCAAGACTTTAGGTACACATATGAGCAATTAAGAGTCTTGAGTATATTGAGATTTTCTCACACATATCATTCTTGAACACATTCCCAGAGGATAACATAATGTGAGAGGAACATTCGTGACACGTTTTGAATACATAATTCTCGACACTTTGCTTATTCGGGACAATCGAATTTATTGGGAACATCTCGGAACATAGAATAAGGAACTTGAGACAACCAAACTTGAAACCTACGGGAACATCATGGAATTCAATTTTAAGAGAGTAGTTTAGCCAACATAACTCGATTTGCGCTTTCCTTAAAATACTACAATGCTTCAATTGATTAAAATGTCCAAATATCACCCACAATTCAATACCTACCATTAGATATCCCAACTACAACAAAATAAATACGAAAAGATTCATAAATATGCATTTAGGCTTCACAATTCAGTAACAAGCCTTCAACGTTCCCAAATTATCTAATAGGATCATCCATTAGCCTATTCAATTTAATTCTTATCATTTAATACTCATTTGGAGTGATTAATAATACTATGTTAATTACCCAAGATCATCAAGTCACTATTCGTTGCCTTCTCCAACAAAACTCCAGGTTCAAAAACATCCATTTCAAGAACTAGTGTTGTATCTTATCCAAATGGTGATTCCCAATTAAATTCGTTCGTCAATGAAGTTATCAAGTCTATTGGAATCATTAGAAACTCAAGACATTTGTATTTATATCAATTCATCACTATTCATCTTCTTCTTTACCAAAAAATGACATTCTCAAGACCCACATTTAGGGTTCATACAATATCCCTTTATAACTTCAAACAAAACTCATAAACATGCTACCCATACTCCAATATAACATACATATGAAGCTCAAGTGAAGGGATTACCTCTTGGTGGAAGAATCTCACTTTTCCTCATTTTAGTATTCTTGAAGATTCAACCCATTTCCTATGGATTTGATCCATAATAATGTTAGTGTTATCACTAAATGATGTTATATAATCATTCTTGTGCCAAAACAACTTACCTTGAAGTGTATCCATGGTGGAAGAGCTCCTCCTCCTCTCTAGAAATCTATTCCAAGATGAAGAACTAACACATTCTCTCTCTAAACCCACGTTTTTAGCTCCTTAAAATGACCCTTGAAGTTGCGTAGCCTCCTGCGTAGGCTACCCAGGGTGGACTTCCATTCCCCTTCAATTGGAAGTTGCTGGATTGGCCTATGCAATGGTGCGTAGGCTACGTAAGACTCGCATAGCTGTTCTGACACCCTTTAGTAAAAAGGTCATAACTTCTTGTAGGAATCTCCAAATGACGAACGGTTTGAAGAATTAGAAACTAGACACATAGAACTTTCCTTTTATAGGTCATAAACGATAAAAAACTTCATATCGGGAGTGTTATGATTGTTTGAATTTAGATTTTATGCAAACTCACTTGAAACGTTACCCCATCGTATAATTTCCAACTTGGCTTAGCCTTGGGGCTCTTCTTAGACCATAAATCATTTTTAATGCACCTTATACATATATTATCATGATCAATTGATATTATTCATATTATTAGTCTTGTACATACATGAATTAATATAATTAGTACCTACCAATCTTCTTAATGGTCTTAAAATACTTCGAAATTTTTCTGGGTGTTACATTCTCCCCCACTTAAGAACATTCGCCCTCGAATGTTTTACAAGTCATTATTAGGCATAGTATTATCCTCCTTTCACCTTAACCATCATCTTTAATCATTCTTGACTTCATATAGATCTTAAATATTCTTCCAACATTTCAACTTCCTTAAGGCCCCAAAATTTGGCCAACTCTCAAAGTTTTCAGAAATTTCGGTAGAGTGTCCTCTACAATTGGGCCTAACCACCTACTAGAGAATCCCCAAAACCATTCCTGACAACATATACATGAACCAACGACGCAACATAACATTAAAACAATGCCAACCGTGGCCTCACGAGCAGTATACTATAAAAAAGGAACACCTTTAACATCAGTTATACAGTTGATACATAATGCATAGAAGGTAACTCTTAGCATTTTCGTAGAACACAACTTTACAAATACATGACTATTCAAACAAATGAGGTTACTTATTCTTTATTTCTTCCTCGGCCTCCCAAGTGGCCTCTCAAACCTGTTAGTTTCGCCATAACACTCTCACGAAAGCAATTTCTTTATTTCTCAACTTTCGGACTTGCCGATCAATAATAGAAACCGAAATATCTCCATACGTCAATTCCTCATTAACCTCAATAGTCTCAACCAGAACAATGAATGTCGGGTCTCCAACTACTTTCTTCAACATAGACACATGAAATTCCAGGTGCACTAATGATATCTGAGGTGGAAACTCAAGCTTGTATGCCACCTCACCAATCCTTTAAATGATTCTGTACGGTCCGACATACCTCGGACTCAATTTCCCTTTCTTACCAAATCTCATTGCACCCTTCATGGGGAAAACCTTCAAGAATACCCAATCATTTTCCTTGAACTTCAAATCCCTACGACGATCATCCGAATAGGACTTCTGATGACTCTGAGCAGTCTTCAACCACTCCTTAATGATTTTAACTTTTTCCATAGCCTGATGCACGAGGTCTGGCCCTTTCAACTCTGCTTCTCCACTCATAGGCAGATTCTATGAGTGGAAAATGATCATCCCAGCTACCTTTAAAGTTAAGAATACAAGCACGCAACATATCCTCAAGCGTCTAAATAGTCCGCTCTACCTTCCCGTCAGTCTACGGGTGAAAGGTTGTACTAAGATTCACCTGAGTACCCAAGCCTTGCTGAAATTTCATCCAAACATTAGCCGTGAATTGTGCCCCCTGATTAGAAATGATGGAAACTGGAGTGCCATGCAGTCTGACGATTTCCTTGATATACAACTGAGCATACTGTTCTGCTGTGTCGGTAGTCTTAACAGGTAAGAAGTGTGCTGATTTTGTGAGTCGATCCACAATCACCCAAATTGAGTCAAACTTACGAAGAGTGCGAGGTAGTCCTACCACAAAGTCCATATTAATCATTTTCCACTTTCACATTGGAATTTCTATGTTCTGTGCCAACCCACTGGGCCTTTGGTATTCGTCCTTCACTTGCTGACAATTTGGGCATCTCGCTACAAAGTCTGCTACATTCCTCTTCATATCATTCGACTAATAGACTTGCTTATGATCATGATACATTTTTTGTAGAGCCTGGGTGCACGGAATACCTAGAGGTGTGAGCCTCGGTCATGATTCTCTCCCGGAGACCATCTACATTTGGAACACATAGACGCCCTTGGTACCTAATGTAACACTTTGCTACAAGCTAGACATGTTTTTGCCATAATAACTATCAAGCTGCAATACAAGGCCACTTCATGGGCAACTACAATACTAGGAACAAAGTGAGTTACTCACTGAGGCATGATCTAGGTGGACATGAAATTAATACTGAGATGGGAGAACAAAAAAGATCTTCTTGCGACGAATTTGTGAAAATCTAAAATTTTCCAGAAACGTTTATGAGGACAAGTTACCCCTTTCAATTGACAATTTATAAAGTTTATTTTTATATTTTCCCCTAATTATTTTCGTTGGTTATAGTTTTTATCCGTATTTGGATTATAAAAATTGGGGTACTGAGCCTCAAAGTTAAGAAATGGTAAATCCATGATTTGAGGGTCAATTCATGGACAAAATTGGATGATTTTATGGATATAGACTATATAATTTATGGCTCATATTTGTTTTGAGAATTTTTGGAATCCGGGCACATGGGCCTAGGGTTTATTTTTGTTGACTTTTCCTATGGGGTTGGGAATTATTTCTAATTGACAAATTATAGGTTCTTAAGTCTGTTTTGATTTGTTTAAACGTTCCCTGGCTAGTTTCGGATCATTTGGCATTGGTACATCTTTTGCCTAACATTGTAAGAGGGGACTTATCCCTATAGGTGTTTATTTGCTACATGCTATGTATCATGGGAGCTACATATGATGACGAGTGTCCGTGCGCATGCTAGATTTTTTTATTATGTCCGGGTAGACTTAGACTCACACCATGCTTTAGTTGTATTACCTGAGTTATTCTTACCTGTTTAAATGCTTTAGCGTATGTTTTAGCCTGAGATTAGACTTGCGTAGAGTGTCGAGCTTTGCTATTTTAGAGACTTGGCGTGCTACTTGATTAGCCGAGGAAATTATACCTTCTCTTACGGATTCACTCACGTAGTGTACTTATTTGTACGAAAGATTCTTGATTTCTAAAATTGCACGTATATTCACAAGTTGGATGTCACGCCCCGAACCTAGGAGTGAGACCAGCACCCGGTGCCTCACCTAACTTGGCGTACCAAATTGCGA
>AWOL01S0064125.1:779-12053 GCA_000715115.1 Nicotiana otophora
AATATGTCGATAACCAAAAATCTTAAAAATGGACGACCATGCAATCCAACTGTAGGCGGTGGGACTCTCCCACTTAGCTTGAAGCTACTATTTCATAAACCTGGAACCCACCAAGATTCTTCCTTCATCGACATGATCTATCACAATCAACCCGCCAAATTCCTCGAAATCCTTCCATTAACCTTTAATGGACACTCCAAACCATTAGCCACATTTACATATTCAATCTCTTACCGGGTAGCCAGTAGAATTATTCGTAGAAGCTTCGTCAACACCACGCGACCACTAACCTGCTCATAGGAGATAACCCACTTGTGGAAATTACATGCTGACATATTCTAACATCACTGCACTGAGTATAACTACTACGAAATCAGTATATTATCCTGAGTCCGAGCTCATTCACCTGTTGCACCAGTCTGTTCACTCCTCATGGACGTCAACTAAAGGTGCGACAATACATTCCAATCCAAAGTCATGTTATATCCTTCTTCATATCAAGAAACTTCTTTCTGTTGTATCCAATCTCCCGCTGTATAATAGCCAATAGTTCAAACTAAGTTCGTAGAGCTAGTCGCTGCCTACCATGAATCCCAAAGCACTCTAAACTTTCCTCAAGGCGTACAACTATCCTATCACAGAACCCCACATGCTACTCTGCCACTCTCCCACTTTGGTCAAACTCACTCCTTTAAGTAACTACCCGACTCATGTTTCTCACACTTGGCCTTCTATAAGTTTAACCACTGCATGACACTTCTCACATGTTCTTCCTCATCCTTCGCTGCCCAGTTGTTGCCTTAAATTACAATCTATCACTGTAGCACTTGAACCATTAGATAGCTAATAACTTTAACCCTTTCCGAGAATCATCTTTTTCGAACCATCAACACTAGGAACGCCAATTCGATACCGAACCACCGCACACCGCGATCTCTGATAGCCGCTTCTCTGGCACTATTATACTCTACTCTACCGAAAGGTGAATTGAAGAAAACCATAACACCGGAGAACTTAACGTATTCAACAAGGACACCACATCACAAATGAAAATTCCACCACGCTCGAAAGTACCAAGTCCCATTACTCCATCAAACAAACCTAAACACTTATAGTCTGACTGCCTTTCCTACGCCGGAAATAAAATACCGAATCACTAAAACATGCACTAAGTTAACCTCCTTTCAAGTCATTCACTGCCATGACACATAGGTAAGCATCCTACCATCATATCAATGCTTTGAGATAACAACTCATGAGCATCATAGCAATCTGTGCATAGCCTCAAAGCTCCCAGAATTACAACTACTGAGCTGAAATGACAGAATATCCTTCCGCAAGGCGATGACGATAGCCTAATCAACTACCATGGAGTAACATCCCGCACCACATTTGTAATACCATTACAATTCCTCAATTCTCGATTTATAACAAGCGTTTCACATTGCATAAGATTGAATAGGAAAGAAATAAAGGCATAAGCCTCAAGGAATCAAATCGCATGATGATGAATCAAGAAGGGAAGTGCTCCTAACAACCATGTAGCCTCTCGACGATAAGTACATACATCTCTGTATCGATCCGCAAGACTCTATTAGACTTGCTCATGACTTGTGAGACCTAAGTGAACCTAGTGCTCTGATACCATGTTGTCACGACCCAAAATCCGTTACAGGTCGTGATGGCGCCGGACACCATTGTCAGTAAAGCCAACACTAAATAGTTAATTAAATTCTCATTTTAATATTTTTGAAATCGTAAATTTACTTCAATTTAACTAGTAAAAGATGAATTTACAGAGTAGATAACAATGTTTTCCAATTTCAATACTGAACATCCCATAATCATCCCCAAAATACGGTATCACAAGTGCATGAGCATCAACAAGGAAAATAAAATAAAATACAACATCTGTCCGGAATACGAATTTGGACAGGAAAAGAAAATACTCTGAAGGAGACTCTGCTGGCTGCGGATCGTAGCATAAGATACAGCTCGCCTAAATCCCCGCATCGACCACGTCGCTGCGCCCACAGGACCACTAAATATATAAGTACATGTACAACCAAATGTACAACAAGTGTAGTATAAGTACGAAAACAACGCGTACGCTGTAAGTATCCAATCTAACATCGAAGAAGTAGTGACGAGGGGTCGACTTCGACACTTACTAGTAGTCCAATAATATCAGGTACAGTAAAGAAGTAAATGATTATGAGATAGAGTAAATGTATGAAACAAACAAGTATAAAATACGTGGTACAACTTCCCTCTTTACAACTTACTCAAGCTCTCAACTAGCAAGTTTCCTCGGTAACCGGAGTGTGTGTGTATATATATATATATATATATAGTGGATTTCATCAGAGAGGTTGTCATATTTCAAATTCGAGAAAAACCCTCAGATACACTGGCTTCTTGCCAAATGTTACGCACGATTCAATGAGGATAATATATATATATATATATATAGGAAATGCCGAGGCGTACGACCCGATCCAACATAAAAGTAAACCGTGCACTACCGAGCGTCGAACAGCGCGAACCATAGATGCATCTATTAACCTGTCGAGGCGAAAGACCAACTCAGATGAGAGTGTGGTAGAAGGAAATCATATGTACGACGCAGTCAAATATACATTTAATGAATTTTCCCCCGCTCGCGAATCATACTTGCGACGCGGTTACACATAGATTTCTTAAGTTATTATGGTGTTCCTCAATTCTTTTCAAAAATACGAAGTTCAAATGAAAACCTTTAAGTTCCCAATTTTCCCTCAATTTCAACTCCTTTCGAAACATTTAAATAAGCTAACTCGATCTCTCTTCCTTTCAAGACAAGCAATAAACATAAATTCAACAACAATAGCAACAAAGCATGATGTAAGCCTAAAACTACTCGGACATAGGCATAGATAGTAGCTACGTACGGACTCTCGTCACCTCGTGCGTATGTAGTCCCCACAAATAGAAACACATAATAATTTAGTTCACCTATGGGGTTAATTCCCTCTTACAAGTTTAGAAAGGAGAGTTACCTCGGAAGTTCCATAACCAGCTCCCAAGCCCTTCCGACGACTCAAACTGATGCCCAACACTCCAAAGCTAGTCAATGAGTATATATATATTCTACAAATATTAAGATCTAAAAGTGAAATGTCATATCAATCTTTTACTCTTTGAAAATAAAATTTATAGTGTATAAAATTATAATTAAGATTTAATATTCAAAACAAAACATGAACTAATATTAAGATCTGAATCAACATAGAATAAGTTATTTTTATGTTAAAACAAAATAATTAAATCATTTATTTAATTATTTAGCAAGATAATCCAATTAAATTATTTTTTAAATTCATCATATGAGTAAATGTTTAATTCAAGTTAAAATAAAATCTTAGGATACTTAAATTTATTCCTTAAAAAAGGCGTTAGAACACAAAGTAATAACGTTAGTATATTATTAAGATATAAAATGCTATACAAGTGTCTAAGAAAGCACAATCAAAGCTAAATCATAATCAAGAACAAGCTTTCAAAACTATATTATAAAGAGTCGACTCTCGTATAACGGGATTATTCTTTGTAGATGCCTCTGGCGGAAGCAAAATAATATTTCTATGCCATACATTACTTGCAAATATCAAATAAAGAGGCATGGCAATGTTAGCAATAATAGCAAGTGGTGTACCAACAATAATTTTACTGTGAGGCCACCCACTTTTTTCACAACCTAATTTTCCTCCTGTTGGGTATCGTGATGGCACCTAGTCTTAGAGACTAGGTAAGCCTATCATTTACTGAATAACAATAATAATTAAATAACATCTAATAATTTTTGAAATATAAATCTCTATAAAATTTTCAAATTTCAAAACCGGTAGTACAAGTCATAAGCTCTATAGAGTTTGCTACAATTTTCTAAATACAATTATTTGAAATAAAGTAAACAGTGTGAATACAAATGAGAAGGTGACTCCTAAGCCTGCGAACGCAGTAACAAGTTTACCTTGAGTCTCCACAACAACAATCCGCACAACTAGCTAATGATCAACTGACTTCGAAATACTTGGATCTGCAAAACAATGTGCAGAAGTACAGTATGAGTACACCACAACGGTACCCAACAAGTATCATGACTAACTTTAGTAGAGTAGTGGCGAGGAACAGTCAAGACACCTACTGGACTAAATAACTTGAACAAGAATAAATATAGGAATAACAGAGTATGATATCCACATAAAGACTACGCGAAATGGAAAATAATACTGTAATTTCAGTAAGAAAGGAAAACAACAACTATTAGCAGAATAACATAATAATGACACAGTAGATGTACGGAAACATGGTCTAAATCCGGTGATCAAAATAAATGAAAGGCAAATAACAACTCAACAAAATGATCACTTTCACACCAGGTTTTAGCCAATAACCTCCATGAGGTACCGAACCTCATGCCATGTAACAACCCGACCAGTCATTTTGATCTCTAGCGCGTCGTCCAATGATTTGAGGCCTTGAGTAGTTTTACGATATTATGACTTGTACGTGTGGTCAAAATTGCATTTCGGGAAATCCGGAGTTGATTTAGAAAGAAAATTCTCATTTGAGAAGTTTTAAGTTAGAAGAATTAACTAATGTGTGATTTTTGAGTAAACAACCTCATAATAGGGATTTAAGGTTCCAACAGCTTCGTATGATAATTTTGGACTTGGGCGTATGTCCGAATCTGGTTTTGGATGACCCGGGAGCATTTCAACGCCTATTGTGGAAAGTTGGCATTTTGGAATAACTTCATAAAAATTGGGTTGAGGAGTATTTCAATGTTATCAATGTTTGTTTGGGATTTCGAGTCTGGGAATAGCTCTGGATGGTGATTCTGTACTTAGGGGCGCATCCGGAAGTGGATTTGGAGGTCCGTAGGTCATTTCGGGGTTATTTGGCGAAAAACGGAAATTTGAAGGTTTTTGGAATGTTTGACCGGGAGTGGACTTTTTGATATCAGGGTCGGATTCCAATTTTGGAAGTTGGAGTAGGTCTGTATTGTCAATGGTGACTTGTGTGCAAAATTTGAGGTAAATCAGACGTAATTTGATAGGTTTCGGCATCGAAGGTAGAAATTTGAAGTTCTAAAGTTCATTAAGCTTGATTTGGGATGCGATTCATGGTTTTAGTGTTGTCTGATGTGATTTGAGGCCTTGAGCAGGTCCGTGTTATATTATGGCACTGGTTTGTGCGACTTAAACGGGGTCGCGGGGGCCTCGGGTGTATGTCGGGGTGGTTTCAGATCAATTCAGGTTGTTTTGGCTACTGTTGTTGCTGGTTCTGATGTTGTCCATCGCAAACGCAAAGGGAGGATTTTTGGGCTACTGATGGTTGTTCATCGCGAATGCGGCACGGGGGCCGCGAATGCAGAAGAGGGTCTGGAACATCCTACGCGAATGCGTAGAAGGAAGAGGGAGCAGGGCCTGAAGAAGTTTACCTTCGCGAACGTGGATGGTCGAATGCGAACGCGAGGGGTGGTGGTCTCAAATGTTCGCGAACGTGACCAGGATGACGCGGACGCGAAGTGGAAATTGGAGGTAGTGTTTCTTTGGCCTTCGCGATCGCGATAGTCTTTCTGGGATCATGAAGAAGGGCGGACCTGGGCAGTGAATGTTTAAAGACGGGATTTGGCCATTTTACATTTGGTTGGGCGATATTTGGAGCTCTTGGAAGGGATGTTTTTGTCATATATGTCAAGGTAAGTGATTCCCACCTATTGCAATTTAAATACTTGGATTATATAAGGATTTAGACTTGAAAATTTGTGGAAATTTGGGAGTTTGAAGAAAAAACCTAGAAATTTATATTTTTGGATTTCTACCATGAAATTGGACATGGAATTTGGAATAAATTATATATTTGAGTTCGAGGCTTCCAAGAAGACCCTTCACAAATGCGAAAAACAAGGGACATGAGCCTACATGAACGCGAAGAGTAATGACCACCAGTGCTCAGGGTCTGGTTTTCTACTACGTGAACGCGGAATAGAGGATGCGAACGCGAAGAAGGGAAAGGCAAAACTTCGCGAACACGAGAGAATGAATGCAAACACGAAGAAGAAATATTTCATCCTCTAAAATAACACTACGTGAATGCGAGGACATGGACGCGAACGCGATGAAGGAAACCAGATGACAGAAAACATCAGTCCAACAATAGAAGGAAATGGCCGGTAGCCCATCCGAAACTCACCCCAGGCCCCCCGGTACCCCATCTAAACATACCAACAAGTCCCATAACCTAACACAGACTAGCTCGAGGTCTCAAATCACATCAACAACGTCGAAACTACGAATCGCACCAAGAATCGAACTTATGAACTTTCAAATCTTCCAACTTCTAAAACTCGTGCCGAAACCTATCAAATCAATCCGGAATGATGTCAAATTTTGCAGGCAAGTCCCAAATGACATAACAGAGTTGTTCTAACTCTCAGAATCGCATTCCGACCCCGATGTCACCAAAGTCAACTATTGGTCAAATCTCTCCACCTTCAACTTTTCCAACTTTCGCCGAAATGCTTCAAATCACCCTACAGACCTCCAAATCCACATCCGGATGCACGCCTAAGTCCAAAATTACCATACGAAGATGTTGAAATCATCCAAAACCCATTTCGGAGCCGTTCACACAAAATTCAAGTTCCGATCAACTATTACCGCTTAAGATTTCAAAACTAGAATCCTTCTTCCGATTTGAATTTGAATCATCTGTAATTGAACTCGACCACGCACGCAAGTCAATACACATAATATGAAGATGCTCAGGACCTTATGCCTCCGAACGAGACTTAAAATTTCAAAACGATCATCCGGGTCGTTACATCCCCGCTCTTAAACAAATGTTTGCCCTCGAATGTGCCAAGAATCGCCTCGAAGTCATCAAATCACTGAATGCGCACATCCAACATACCCCACATCACCCCAATCCACATAATCCAGATGACTCCATCTCAACTGTAATATATCCCTTCTACCAACACCAATAATCCTTAGAGTTATAATTCTCACCTTCTGTTCATCTTCAAAAGACCCGATTATAAATCCACACCCGGTATCTGTCTCAACCAGCTGCAATAACTCATGGCTACACCTACAAGGTACGACCACCCAACATGACACACCACACATTGGCCCATAATAACATTTCTGATCACAAAAGCAGCCCGTAATCAAAACTAGCATCGACAATGAGCCTCATATCCGTTAGAACCCTATTTCAAACTTCCATAATGCTGACAATGATGCAAGAAACACAAAGACCTCATAACTATACACCCAGATCAACAAGTCACAGCTAATGCCTCCAAGCACACAACACGCAAGCTAAAACTCAGGAAGCACAGAACGAAAATGACTAAACATGTAAGGAGAAACACATAAGATAAATATCAAACAAGCTCAACAGGCACAACTCTCTATCAGTACCATCATACAAATCAATTTAAAAGGAAAAATTGAAGTATATGAACAAATCAAAAGGATCTCATCCTCATATAACTTCCACCGCGGCACGCAGCCAGGCTCAGACATATCAAATCACATTTAATCGTGAGGGTCTCACTCTCAACTCCGAATCACAAGTCGAATACACATTATACCAATGGAAATCTTCCACTAACTCAATTTTGCCATTAAAAATCATAGCACTCACTAAACGCTCACCCAGTAGAGTATCAAATCACAAATCGTAACCAAATTACTCTAGAATCACATCAAACCTACCATAATGGAAAACAAGAATTCACTCTTAGCCTCGCAACTCTCAATAATGGATAAAAACAAACGATATACATGGGCTAGCACTTATAGAATCTCCCAACAAGGGTAAACACATAAGAAGAGTACTAATCATGAAACTCACCCATAAATGAAGCAACAAATAAGGGAACTCGCCCTGATAAGCCAGACCGAAACAAAATACGAATTGTGCCCCTCTATAATAAATCAAAATCATACATGTATGAAATCATCGGGTGCAGCGGCCTCAAGCCTACTATGTGAAACACACAACGGGCTGGGCCTCCCCCTCTTGGGCGCCCTCTACTTGCCTGAATACGCCGCTTTAACATATTTGTCCGGAGTCTAGGAAAATCTCTCACCATATGGCGGGTATCTCCACACTCAAAGCAATATCTCTACTGATGTGGCTGTGGGAACTGTGCGGTACGGGTACTCTAAGACCCATGAGCACCTGAAACACTGTGCAAAGCCTGAAGTGCAAACTGAACTAGCTGACCCACAAAACCTCTACCATGTCGTACCCTGCCTCCAAAATAAGGACCAGTAGATCTCTATGGTGTACGAGGCCTCCTAGCCTGCCTGTCCTCTCTCTCCTGACCTCGCATGTACCCTCTCTCATGGCCCCGTCTGTCCTCTCTCTCCTGATCCCACATGCCTCCACTCGACAAGCGATCCCTACCACCTGCTAAAATGAAATATCCGACTCTAAATCCTGAGCCATGCTGAACCGAATATAATGACTGAGTCCCTCAATGAATCTACGGACACGCTCTCTATCTGTATTGACCAAAGCATGTACATATCTAGCCAAATCACTGAATCTAATGGCATACTCTGATACTAACATAGTGCCCTAGCTCAGCTGCTCATATATGGACAAATCACTGAATCTAATGGCATACTCTGATACTAACATAGTGCCTTAGCTCAGCTGCTCAAACTCCACGTGCCATGCACCTCAAATGGACTGGGGTACAAACTCTCTCAGGAACATCTCTGAAAACTGAACCCATATAAGTGAAGCTTCCTCGGCCGGGATACTCAACTCATCTGCCCGCCACCACTGATAAGCCTTTCCCCTGAGCTAGAATGTAACAAAAGAAACCCTGCTCGTATCCACAATAACTATAGTACGAAGAATGCGGAAACACTCCTCCAAGAAACCCTGGGCATCGTCTGTCGCCAATCCACTAATGGTAGGAGGGTGGTACTTCTTGTACCTCTCAAGTCTATGTTGTTTTTCCTTAGATGTTTCTGCCCTAACCACGATCCAAACTGGAACCACAGGCTGTGTCACCATGACACCTGGAACCTGTCCAGCGTGAACTCGCTGCTCTAGAGTGTAGGCGGCGGGAGTTTGAGCTCCTCCCCCAGCTTGTGAAGTATCTGGTGCATCCGGAATCAACCCCACCTGATCCAATGTACCAAACCTGCTCAAGAACTATGCTAAGGTCTCCTAAAGTTCAGGGGTAACAACAGGCTTCTCCGGTACCTGCCCCCCACCTGGAACTACTAGCGGCTCCTCAACTGTTGCTCTGGTAGGTGCCCTAGATGCGGCACGTGCTCCTCATCGGCCTCTACCTCTGGCCCTAGCGACGTCTACTCTGTGGGTAACTGCAGCTCGTGTCCTTACCTTTTATGAGAGAATGGAATGATAAAAGTTCAAACTTCGAGTTTAATGAACTCGCACGATAGGAATGAAGGAAGTGAAACTATCCTATTAGTTCTGTAGCCTCTCGAAGATAAGTACAGACGTCTCCGTACCGATCCGCAAGACTCTACTAAACTCGCTTATGACTCATAGTACCTATGAACCAAGAGCTCTGATACCAACTTGTCACGACCTAAGTTTCCCTCCGTTGGGTATCGTGATGGCACCTAGTCTTAGAGATTTGGTAAGCCTAACATTTACTGAATAGCAACCATAATTAAATAACATCTAAAAAATTTTGAAATAGGAATCTCTATGAAATTTAGAATTTTCAAAACCAGTAGTACAAGTCATAAGCTCTACAGAGTTTGCTATAATTTTATAGATACAACTGTTTGAAATAAAGTAAACAATGTGAATACAAATCAGAAGGTGACTCTGAAGCCTGCAAACGAAGCATTAAGTTTACCGTGAGTCTCCACAGCAACAATCCACACAACTAGCTAATGATCAACTGACTTCTAAATACCCGGATCTACACAAAAATATGTGGAAGTGTAGTGTGAGTACACCACGGTGGTACCCAACAAGTATCAAGACTAACCTTAGTGGAGTAGCGGCGAGGAACAATCAAGACACCTACTGGACTAAATAACCTGAACAAGTATAAGTATAGGAACAACAGAGTATGATATCTACATAATGACTAAGCGAATTGGTAAGTAATACTGTAATTTCAGTAAGAAAGGAAAACAACAACTATCAGCGGAATACCATAATAATGACATAGTAGATGTACAGAAACACAGTTTAAATTCGGTGATCACAAATAAATAAAAGTCAAATAACAACTCAGCAAAAAGACCGCTTTTCACATCGGGTTTTATCCAATAAACTCCACGAGGTACCGAACCTCAGAATATTCATAACTCACGGGTCCCAATTCCTGAACCCTAATACTTAGCATCTTATGCTCTCATTACAATTTATAACCGTACTAACAACTCACGTGCCAAATAGAGCCATTCTTACATAGAAGTCAAGTAAACAAGGGTGTGCATCTATACTCAACAATATCAAGAAACCTCTTAACCAATACGAGTGCTTAACTACGTATATGGTTGTGCAAGTGTCCTAACATAGTTCATGCCAGCTAGTAAGTATAGGAAAAGAAATGGAGATCACGTAGAATGTTTTCTCACAACTTTCCACAAGATAAAGCTCACACAGGTATGTGTACCATTATACAAATATCAACAATAAGAATGCCCCAGGTCATCACAGGTCATCCCAAATCAATCCCTGACACAACCCACCTTGTCTCACCACACGTGCATAATAATGTTCCCACCTTGTCTCGCCACATGCACAACCTACATATATATAGTGCGCCTTGTTATGCCGCATGTGCAAATATCAATATTAACAATAACACGACAAAAACCTCGTGCAACCCAATAACACTCACATGATAGAAACCCCGTGCTTCACCATAATAACAATCACACGGCATAAACCTCATGCATCACAATCACAACAACCGCACGGCAGAAACCTCGTGCATCACAATAACAACAACCGCAACAATGACAATAATAAAAGGATACGACAAATACGTCAACTTAGAGATTCAAGAACTCAAAGAAACGGAGGAACTAATTCATAAGGAGTAGCCACAATCGGGAATGCAAGTCATAATAAGAATAGCTCAACAAGAAAGGATATACTATGTAACAACGGTCCACAATATACAGTTCGACAAAGAGGGAGATAATACAAGTCGAATAATTCCAAATAAAGACAAGTCAACTAATATATAGGATATCTAACTTC
>AWOL01S0064126.1:0-10528 GCA_000715115.1 Nicotiana otophora
TCAAATCACCTCAAACAACATCAAAACACGAATTACACACGGATTCAAGCCTAATGAACTTTGCAATTTCCAAATTCTACAAACGACGCCGAAACCTATCAAATGACGTCTGATTGACCTCACATTTTGTACATAAGTCACAAATGACCCCACTAACCTACTGCAACTTCCGGAATCGGAATCCAACCCCGATAGTAAAAAGTCAACCCCCCGATCAAACTTCCCAAAAATTCAACTTTTGCCATTTCAAGCCTAATTCTACTCCCGACCTCCAAATCACAATCCGAACACACTTCTAAGTCCAAAATTATCCAACGGAGCTAACAGAGCCATCAAAATTCCAATCCGAGGTCGTTTACACATAAGTCAACATCCGGTTGACTTTTCCAGCTTAAGATTTCAATTAAGAGACTAAGTGACTCAATTCACTCTGAATTCACTCCAGACCCAAACCAACTAACCCGGTAAGTCATATAACAGCTGTAGAACACAATAGAAGCAGAAAATGGGGAAATGGGGCTACCACTCTCGAGACGACCGGCCGGATCGTCATATCCTCCCCATCTTAAACAAACGTTTGTCGTCGAACTAGTACAGAGACATACCTGAAGTGGTGAAAAGATGAGGATAGTTGCTGCGCATATCATGCTCAGTCTCCCAAGTTGCCTCCTCGACCGGCTGACCCCTCCACTGAACCTTCACAGAAGCAATATTCTTCGACCTCAACTTTCGGACCTGCCTATCCAAGATCGCCACCGGCTCCTTAACATAAGATAAATCCTTGTCCAGTTGGGCTGAGCTGAAATCCAACACGTGAGACTGATCGCTGTGATACTTCTGGAGCATAGAAACATGGAATACTGGATGAACTCCTGCTAGACTGGGAGACAAGGCAAGCTTATAAGCAACCTCCCCAATATGTCGCAACACCTCAAATGGGCCGATAAACCTCGGGCTCAGCTTGCCCTTCTTTCCGAACCTCATAACACCCTTCATGGGTGACACCCGGAGCAAGACTTGCTCTCCAACCATGAATGCAACATCGTGAACCTTCCGATCTGCATAACTCTTCTGTCTGGATTGGGTTATGTGTAGTCTATCCTGAATCACCTTAACCTTCTCCAGAGCATCTCGAACCAAGTCTGTACCCAATAATCAAGCCTCACCCGGCTCGAACCAACCCACTGGAGACCTACACCGCCTACCATACAGAGCCTCATACAGTGCCATCTGGATGCTCGACTAGTAACTGTTGTTGTAAGAAAACTCCGCTAGAGGTAAGAACTGATCCCACGAACTCCCAAACTCTATCACACATGCACGGAGCATATCCTCTAATATATGTATAGTGCGCTCGGACTGTCCGTCCGTCTGAGGGTGAAATATTGTGCTCAACTCCACTAGAGTCCCAACTCATGTTGTATGGTCATCTAGAACCGTGATGTAAACTGTGTACCCTGGTCAGAGATAATAGATACTGGTAAGCCATGAAGCCTGACGATCTCGTGGATATACACTCGAGCCAGCTGCTCGGAAGAATAAGTAGTCATCACAGGAATGAAATGAGCTGACTTGGTCAGCCTATCCATAATCACCCAAACTGCATTAAACCTCCGCTGAGTCCGTGGGAGTCTAACAACGAAATCCATAGTGATCCGCTCCCACTTCCACTCAGGAAACTCTAACTTCTGAAGTAACCCACCTGGTCGCTGATGCTCATACTTCACCTATTGGCAATTTAGGCACCGAGCTATATACTCCACTATGTCATTCTCCATTCTCCTCCATCAGTAATGTTGTCTCAAGTCCTGATACATCTTTGCGGCACCCAGATGAATAGAATACCGTGAACTATGAGCCTCCTGGAGAATCAGCTCATGCAAACCATCTATATTGGGCACACATAGCCTGCCATGCATCCTCAATGCACCATCTTCCTCAATAGTGACCTTCTTAGAATCATCGTGCTGGACCGTGTCCTTAAGGACAAGCAGATGGGGGTCATCATGTTGACGCTCCCTGATACGATCATAAAGAGAAGACCGAGAGACCACACAAGCCAATACTTAACTCAGCTCAGAAACATCCAATCTAACAAATTGGTTGGCTAAGGCCTGAACATCCAATGCCAATGGCCTCTCTGCTGCTGGAAGATATGCTAAGCTCCCCAAACTCTTCGCCCGACAACTCAAGGCATCGGCCACCACATTGACCTTCCCGGGATAGTACAAAATGGTGATATCATAGTCCTTAAGAAGCTCCAACCACCTCTGCTGATGCAAGTTAAGATCCTTCTATTTGAATAGATGCTGCAAACTCCGGTGATCATTGTAAATCTCATAATGGACACCGTACAAATAGTGCCACCAGATCTTCAAGGTGTGAACAATAGCTGCTAACTCAAGGTCGTGGACAGGATAGTTATTCTCATGGGGCTTCAACTGGCACGAAGCATAAGCAATCGCTCTACCCTTCTACATCAGGACACACACAATACCGATCCGTGAGGCATCACAATACACTGTGTAAGAACCAGAAGCTGATGGTAGAACTAGAACTGGGGCTGTGATCAAAGCAGTCTTGAGCTTCTGAAAGCTCTCCTCGCACTCATCCGACCACCTGAAAGGAGCACCCTTTTGGGTCAATTTAGTCAATGGCGATGCAATAGATGAGAAACCCTCCACAAAATTATGGTAATAACCGGCCAAACCGAGAAAACTCCGAATCTCTGTGGCTGAGGATGGTCTGGGCCAGCTCTAAACTGTTGGAGAACTTTGCATAAAGCTTTTCCTCCCTCAACCGTTGTAACACAATCCTCAGATGCTGGGCATGCTCCTTCTAGCTACGAGAGTACACCAGGATGTCATCAATGAATACAAAAACGAACGAGTCAAGCTAAGGATGAAACACATTGTTCATCAGATGCATGAACGCTGCTGGGGCATTGGTCAGCCCAAAAGACATCACAAGGAACTCATAATGGCCATATCGGGTCCTGAAAGCTGTCTAAAGAATATCTGAGTCCCGAATCTTCAGCTGGTGATACCTGACCTCAATTCAATCTTGGAGAACACCATCGCTCCCTGAAGCTGGTCAAACAGACCATCAATACGTGGCAAAGGATACTTGTTCTTGATTGTGACCTTGTTCAACTGCCTATAATCAATGTACATTCTCATAGTACCATCCTTATTCTTTATAAATAGAACTGGTGCACCCCAAGGTGACACGCTAGGCCGGATAAATCCCTTATCAAGGAGTTCCTGAAGCTGTTCTTTCAATTCCTTCAACTCTGCCGGTGCCATACGATACAGTTGATGACGTCCAAATTCACTACTAAAAAGTAAATGGACACGGTCGCATGCAATATAATTTACCTAACTATGAGTCGGGGTCAAATTTCACAGAGAATAATATATAGGCGATTAGGCATGTAAGAGAATTATCACTTATTATGCTAAGCCAAACACTTAGAAATGGTTGAGAAAATATTTATAACTAATTGCGAAAATGTAAACTAACCTAGAAAGAAAGTAAAAAGATCAATGGCTACAAGTATGGATGTACGGGGAATTACACTCAAGTAACGATCCAATGTAGTTTACGATTTTACAAATATGAGCGAGTTTATATTAATTAGCCTCGGGTAATAATTCTATATTAGCTTATTTCGAAGACTAACAAGACTTCCTAATTGAATTATCCCTAAAAAAATTAAGAGATTAAGCACACCCGAATATGGCTACAAGTAGTTCAATCCCATCCCTAGGTAGAATCTATAAAGTGAGGGTTAAAGCCTCAAGTTCTTATTAATTAAGCTTCCCCAAAATTAAATCGAAGTTAATGGGCGAGTCCTAGGGTTAGCTAATCCCTTTGGAAATATTAAAGAACAAGAATAATTAAAGAAACCTTAACTCACTTTATAATAAATAAATATCGTTCAATATATAAGCACAACGAGATATTTAATCTACACTTTAAATATGAATATTTCCATAAACAAGATCCAAGTGTTGGAATAAATACTACACACTTAAATATACAAAACAAAGCAAGGAAATGAAGAAATGAACATAAATGGGTAAGAAATTCTCAACCAAAAGCTTCAAATCTTTAAGACCCAAGTGTGTGTGCGAGAACCCTAGCTCCAAAACTTGTGTTCTCTCTCAAGATATGTTCAAAGCTGCCAAAGATGTGCCAAAGATATGTTTCCAATAAGCTAGGTCGTGTATTTGTGGGTTTGGAGTTGAGAAAATATGAAATGCCAAGACTGTCCATAGCTGAAACCCGTTGACTGCACCTGCGGAAGGATCCTTGCAGGTGTGGCTCTGCAGATGTAGATAACCTACCACAGAAGCAAAATTTGATGGGAAACACTAGCTCCGCAGAAGCGGGCTTGCACGCGCAAATGCGCGATTGCAGATGCGAATATTAAGTGCAGAAGCATTACTGCAGATGCGGTGAGTCGATCGCAGAAGCGCTTTCTGCCAGCCAGGTCTTCTTCCGCAGATGCGGGTCCTTTCTTGCAGATGCGAGATCGCATAAGCGATCTGTCTTCCGCATATGCGAGATATCTGAAGGATTTTGCATTGTTTCAACTCTTTTTTTTTCTCAATTCCACTTCAATTGAATTCAACTCTCTTCATGGCATCATTTACCTAAAAATCTAGCAATACACACCATAAACAACCTCATATTATAATTAAAGGATGCAAAATCTAAGGAAAAGAGACTAAAATAAATGGTAAAAGCACCATTCATCAATGGTGGAATAGAAATAGGTTGAGTGCCCGACACCAAATCAATACCGAAGTCAATATCCCTGTCAGGCGGCATGCCCGACAGGTCTGCAGGAAACACATCCGGAAAATCTCGCACCACCGGTACAGAATCAATAGCAAGGGTCTCTACACTAACATCCCTCACAAAGGCCAAATAAGATAGACAACCCTTCTCAACCATCTGTTGAGCCTTCAAGTATGAAATCACTCTACGGGGAACATAGTCTATAGAGCTGCTCCACTCAACCCTCGGCAACCCCGACATCGCCAATGTCACGGTCTTAGCGTGATAATCTAGAACAGCATGACATGGAGACAACTAATCCATACCCAAAATCACATCATAATCGACCATACTAAGCAACAAGAGATCTACTTTGGTCTTCAAACTCCCAATAGTCACCACACATGACTGATATACACGGTCCATAATAATAGTATCGCCCAGTAGAGTGGATACATGAACAAATGAAACTAGAGACTCACAGGGCATATCCAGATAACAAGCGAAATACGAGGACACATATGAATAAGTGGAACCAGGATAAAGTAATACAGAGGCATCTCTATGGAAATCTGAGACAATACCTGTAATCACAACATCCGAAGCAATGGCATCTGGTCTGGCAGGGAGAGCATAGAAATGGGCCTCGCCGCCCCCTGATCAGCCTCCCCCTCTCGGGCGACCCCTAGTTGACTAAGCTCCACCCCGAGCTGGCTGAGCGGGTGGTGAAACAACTGGTGCTGATATCATAGACTGGATTCTTTGCAGAGCTAGACCTCCCGCTAGGCGGGGACATTGGCTCCTCATGTGACCAAACTCTCCACACTCATAGAAACTCCCCGGTACTGGTGCTGGGGACTAAAAGGAGCCCCGAGCACCTGGATTACTAGTAAAAGGACCTGGCATAGACGAGCCCTGACCCAATGGAGCACAGTACAAACTCTGAGCGGGGAAAGCACTAAGAGATGAATGGCCCTATTGATAACCGTGTGAACCATGGCCAAATGATGCACCACGGTGAACTGTCTGAAAGGACGACCCCTACCGTGGTGGAACTGACCCCCAGAAGGAACACTGCAAAATCCACCCTGTCCACGAGGCCTCTTGGCCTCCCTCTCAACCTGCTCCTGGCTACAAACCATCTTAATCTGATGAGCAATGTCGACAACCTCATCAAAAGTAGCACCAAACACTCTCTCTCTAGTCATAAGCAATTGCAGCTGAAAAGTGAGGCCATCTATGAACCTCCTAATCCTCTCCCTGTATGTGGGAACCAAACAAATAACATGATGGGCCAACTCAGAAAATCTCATCTCATTCTACGTCACGGACATATCACCCTGACCAAGCTACTCGAACTGCCTACGCAACTCCTCTCTGAGGGACCGAGGCACGAACTTCTCCAGGAATAGACCGGAGAACTGTTGTTAGGTAAGGGGTGTTGCGCCGACCGGACTACGCCTCTCGTAAGCCTCCCACCAACTGAAGGCAGCCCTAGTGAACTGAAAAGAAGTGAATGAGATCCTACTGGTCTCTAGAATACCTGCTGTACGGAGTATCCTCTGACACCTGTCCAAGAAGCCCTGTGCATCCTCTCCCTCGGTACCACTGAAAGATGGAGCTAGAGTCTCCCAAACCTCTCCAATCGATGATGCTCATCATCGGGCATGATAGGAACCACATAGTCTTGAGCAGTTGCAACCGGCTAGGCTGGTGGTGCCCCCGGTGTCTGGAGTCCCTGTACCACCTGCTCTGGTGTGCGGGCAGCAGGAGTCTGAGCACCTCTTCCGGCCTGAGAAGTGGCTACTACTGCCGGAACAGAGACCGCCTGAGCAAGACTGGTGCACATGGTTAGAATCTGAGCTAAGGCCTCCTGAAGTCCTGGAATCACAATGAGCATAGGTGGTGCCTGAGATGGTCCCACGGGCTTATCCACAACTGTAGCCTGCTCCTGAACTGGGGCAACTGGTGGATCTGCAGGTGCTGCCCCTACCACGACCTCGGCCTCTCGCGGCTCTGACTGGTGGTACTGGTGGCTGTCCATCCTGCCCCGTAGCACGCATCCTCTCCATCTCTGAGAGAATAGAACAATATAAATTTAGTTACCATAATCAAATGATTTGCACGACAAGAATTCAAGAATGTGAAATTTGCTAAGGGTTCGGCAGTCTCTCGAAGATAAGTACAGACGTCTCTGTACTGATCCGCAAGACTCTACTAAACCTGCTCATGACTCGTGAGACCTATGTAACCTAGGCTTTGATACCAACTTGTCACGACCCAAAACCTTAACCTGTCATGATGGCGCCTATCGATGGTACTAGGCAAGCTGATATTTTCAAAATACATCAACAACAACAACAACAACAACCCAGTATAATCCCACTAGTGGGGTCTGGGGAGGGTAGTGTGTACGCAGACCTTACCCCTACCCTGGGGTAGAGAGGCTGTTTCCAAATGACCCTCGGCATCCTTCCCTCCAAGAACTCCCCACCTTGCTCTTGGGGTGACTCGAACTCACAACCTCTTGGTTGGAAGTGGAGGGTGCTTACCATCAGAGCAACTCACAACCTCTTGGTTGATGATATTTTCAAAATACATCAAATGTTTCACAAATATAAACCAAAAGCTTGATATGACAGAGTTTTCATAAAGACAGGAGTTAAACTCAAAATACAACGCGGAAAAATAGCCCCAAACATCGGGGTGTCAACCAGTTATGAGAATCTAGACAACCAGTCTAAGAAACAGTGTCCACAAGAGTTTGTGTCTAAATGCCAAAACAGAAAAAAAGATAATAAGAAAGGAGAGACAAGGACTGCGAACGCCGACAACTACCTCGTGAATCTTCGATACTCAACCACGCACGAGATTAACGTCCTCCGTGACCGGATACACCTGGATCTGCACATGAAGTGTAAGGTGTAGCATGAGTATAACCAATTCAGTAAGTAACAAAAATATATAAGGAACTGAGAAGTAGCGACGAGCTATACAATTACTGTTCACTTTAGTAGTTTCAGCAATGCAAGTAGACATGATTCAATTCTGGCAATATAAATTAAGTCAGTTGTACATTTACTCAGTTCAGATAAACCAGATATAATATTTTTCTAGAAGTTCAGAACAATGACATAATTCAACTAAGTGCAGTAACAAAGGAAACAAATACAACCTTCCAGGGTAACAATCACTCAAGCTCTCAATAGCTCAAACACTCGGCTCTCAGCCCTATATAATCACACTCAATAGGTACCTGCGCTCACTGGGGGGTGTACAGACTCCGGAGGGGCTCCTTCAGTCAAGCATCATATCGATGCGGTGTGCAGCCCGATCCAATCATATAAGTAGCCATAAGGCTCGTTGCAGCATGCAACCCGATCCACAGTCCATAAATAGCCATAAGGCTCGTTGCAGCGTGTAGCCCGGTCCATATACACTCACATAGCTCACAACTCGGCACTCAGGCCCTATCTCAGTCACTAACCTCTCCAGCCTCTCGGGCTCTCAGAAATCATATAAATCAGTCCAAAAGAGATAATAACAAGTATCAACAAGAAAACAAGAGGAATTGGAGATATGACACACAAGTAAAATTGTGACTGAGTACAAGACAGCAAATAGCAGCTAATTCAATAAGTACCCGACCGCTGCGGGTCCCAACAGTGATATCATATGGCCTAAGCATGGTTTCTAACATGAATGGCAGTCAAATTTCTCGAAAACAGAGGGAACATGTAATTAACAATAAGCTATTCGACTTTACAGTCTCACGGGACGGACCAAGTCACAATCCCCTCACGTTGCACGCCCACACGCCCGTTACCTAGCATGTGCATCACTTTCACAATAATCACATCATACCAAAATCCGGAGTTTCATACCCTCAGGACCAGAATTAAGATTGTTACTTGCCTCAAACCGCGCAAAATCCTACTCTAAAATGCTTTTGCCCCTCGAATCAGTCTCCAAAATTTCCCGAATCTAGCGACAAGCAGTACGATATAATTAATATAGGCTAAAGGAATCAATTCCACAACAAAACACAAAATTATAAGCCAAAATTCGAAATAGGCTCAACCCGGCTTCCTGGGCCCATGTCTCGAAATCCTACAAAAGTCACAAAACCCGAAAGCATTAAGGAAGACTATTGATTAGCTAGACGGTATTTTTCTTTCGTTGAGCTTCACAAGTTTCCTGGTTAGGTCATCTACTGAATTTTGTTTTAAATAAAGCACTAGTATAAATCCCCTAATTCAAAATATAAATAGGGAAAAGAAAATAATAAAAAATCCGACACATGCGCAAGCATGAAAAAACTAGCATATATGCAGTTTTTCGTGTTCTTTGAATCCTAAACTTTATAGACCTCGGTTTCCTAAATATTTTTTCTTTTATTTACTAAATTTTAAAATCCTAAATATTTTTGACTTACTTTGTTTTCCTAAATGGTACATCCCAGTCCATTTAGGATTTGGCAGTTTTCATTCACTTTATTTTTCATCACAGTTCTAGTAACAAAAATTCAATCGCAATGTCGATGCCTTTCACAAATTGGTATACTATTCATCCTGCTGTTACTAAAAACACAATTCAATATTGTCATGTTCAATCAACAATCAGACAAAGCAATGTACACATCTTCATTAGTTGGTCTTTTCCTCCATTAGAGTTTATTAAGATTAATACGAATGACAATTTCATGTCCAACTTAGGATTAGCAGGATTTAGAGGTGTTGCACAAGATGACAAAGGAAGGTGGTTGGGTGAATTATATGGCAAACTTAGTATGAAAACAATATCAAACCTTACACCATAGCTATGGGCTATACATGGTGGTCTAACCCTAGCAACAAATTACAACTTGAAGAAGGTTATCATTGAAACCGATTTGAGTGTTTTCCTGATGTTACTGAGTGTGAGAGATAATGTCAATAGCCACCCAACCGTGTTGTAATAGAAGAGCGTATGTGCCTTATATCCGAATTTAAGGTAATAATTGCGTTGATCACTTGTCAATGTTGGGTAGAATGCAAAATCAAGACTTGGTAATATTATACCATCCACCATCTTCCATGCATCAATTGCAAGACATGGCTCACCTAGTATATCCTAGGTACCCAAAACCTGTAAGGTAACATGGTGTAGGGCAAAAATGTAAAGTTGTACCATTTGTAAATGTTAAAAGGAATATAAATAAGTAGCATTTTTTATGCAAATATAAATAATATTTTATTTTGTTAATGTGTGAAGACGATACTATCAATTGTTTTAGAGGGTATTTGGATTGGTTTATTTTAAGTACTTATTGGCTTTTAAGCACTTATATAATTTTATATTATTTGATAATGATAAAAAAGTTTATTTTTGTATATTATATGGATGATCCGATCTGCAAGGACTATGATTGAGAATTGTTTGATAAGTGCTTAAAATACTTATTCTTTTGATAAAATTAATTTATTTTAAAATATATTTGGTCAAGTGGCTATGCAAATCTACCATGTGTCTTCGTCCATGGAAGACTAGGTACACTTGTTAATACTAAAAGTCAAATAGCCTAAGAAAATTATTAGTNAAATTGTTTGATAAGTGCTAAAAATACTTATTCTTTTGATAAAATTAATTTATTTCAAAATATATTTGGTCAAGTGGCTATGCAAATCTACCATGTGTCTTTGTCCATGGAAGACTAGGTACACTTGTTAATACTAAAAGTCAAATAGCCTAAGAAAATTATTAG
>AWOL01S0064131.1:19826-30176 GCA_000715115.1 Nicotiana otophora
CCCTCTTGGTTGAATCTTTGGATCATCACACGACTTTTCGAGAGATCGTTCATGGGGATACCAAGTTCTTTCACAGTGCGAATTGGCAAGATGTTCACTGAGGATCCTCCATCAACCAAAATTCGATTTACCCTTTCATCACACATATAGCCAACTAGGTACAACGGGCGGTTATGAAGAGTGTCACCTAGTAGAAGATCGTCATTTGTGAACGTAACGTTTTCCTCGCACGCGTTAACATCTTGAGGAATAGACTTGATGAGATTTTCTTAAGATGGTGCCAACAGTAGGCCATCACTCTTTTCTTCCCCTTTATCAGCATTGCAACAAGAGGCCTCAATACCATCATGTGAAATCTTCATGCAGAACCAACATGGCAAGAAATCCTCCAAGGTCACTGGATGTCGTGGCTTTTGAGGGTGGCACACCTCCACATTTGCTTTCTTCAAATGCTTTATGGGATTCTGTTTTCTTGGTCTTTTTACCATCATTTTCCTTGTTGGTTGTTCTATCGATTCTTTACATGGGCTCCTTTTGTAGCGCCTACGACGAGTCATCAACGTCAAACCTTCATCATCATCATGTTGATCAACTTCAACTTTGTTGTCCTCCAGTAATGCTTCATCTTTACTATTTTTAAAACTACATAATTCATCCGGACTGAATGAGCCAAAGGTGATAGAGACTTTGTTTGCGCTTTCTTTCTCATCTTCAAGCACGATCTTCTTTTTGCGAGCCAAGTCCATAACTTTATCGTTGAAGACAAAGCACTTCTCTAGAGGGTGGCTCACAAGTCGATGATATTTGCAGTAATTTGGGTCGTTCGTTTTACCAGCTTCATTTGGCCGCTTCATCTCCGGAAGCTCAATCAGATTTAACTCGAGGAGTTCTTCAAAGATTATTGGCACATCAGAATCCAGAAATGGGTACTCCTTCTCCTGCATTTCTTTTAGAGTCAAATTCCCACTTGGTTTATCTTGAAAAAAGTGGCTTTCGTACTCTGCTTCTTGCTCACCTTCGTTGTGAACTTCACATGTGATGTGTTGACATTAATAGATTCTTTGTTTTCAGACTTGGGTGCAAACTTGCTCCATTTCCTAACTTCTTGCTTGTCGTTCCCTTTCGAGGCTCATAGATAGGCAGCCTTTCGTTTCCATAGGAGGCCATGCTTAACTCCATGTCATGGGCACGAGTCGCAAGTTCTTCAAATGTGCTAAGCTTGATACCTTGCAAGATGTAGTGGAGTCCCTAATGCATGTCTTGGATGCACATCTCTATGCCAGAAGCTTCACTAATCCTCTCTTTGTAGTTGAGCTTGCATTCCTCCAACGATTGATAAAGTCGATAACTGGTTCACTCTTTCATTGACGAGTATTTGTAAGTTCTATCATACTCACAGTACGTCTCGTGCTATAGAAGAGATTAATGAACTCTTGCTCTAGTTGATCCCAGCTATCAATAGATCCAGCCTTGAGGTCTTTGTACCAGTCAAATACATTTTCTTTTAGCTAGCGGACAAACTGCTTGACGAGGTAATCTCCATAAGTCCCAACACTGTTGAACTTCTCAACGAAGTGCGTGACATGTTGCTTTGGATTACTTTTACCATCAAACGGTTGAAACTTTGGAGGTTGATAGCCAGTAGGCATCTTCAACATATCGACCCTTGCAGTGTACTACTTTGCATATGTAAGGGAGGACTTGACAACAACTTCATACTTGTTAAAAAACTTAATAGTTCCTTTAATGAACTCCTTCTGTTGATCGATTGGAATCATCCCTTCAGACGAGACAGCGATAGCCTTTGCGAATGCTACTTGTCTTGGGGGAGACTCACTCTCTGGAACTTCTGGGAGCTTGCCAGGTACGTGGGTGGATTCTTCTTCCATCAAAATTTCCACCCTATCTGTTAGCTTGTCGATTCTAGCATCTTGAATTTGCATGCACTTGATCAAGCCAGTGATTGCTTCCGTCAAGTTTTCCAACTAATCCTCCACAGATGAAGTGTTTGTTACCATGGCTTGTATGATTGTTGTGGACGATGGAGAGTAGCATGGATTGTCACACAGATTGATCCTCGATTAGCTCACGCTATATGGTGTAAGTGGGGAGGATCCATCACTTGAAGCATCATCATCTTCCTTCACCGCAGAGTTCTTGGATCCGGAGAAGTTAAGCAGAGCAAGAGTTTTCTTGATTTTTTCAGCAATATCGGTTCCTCCTTCGGGTGCGTTTGTGGAAGATCTTGCTCCTTTTTCGGATGAATATCCGAAAATAGAGGTTGATACGGACGACACTTGGAGTGCTTGTTATCCTAAATAGCTTGCTTTGCTCCTCATAACTAGTCTGAAGCTTTCAAAGGTAACATCGAGGATGCCTTCCACATCAGCATAGAACCTGGAGTTAGCAGCCTTGGTGGATGTTGATCTGGAGTTGATTTTCTTTGAAGCCATTTCAACGTTCTTGGACTTTGGTGAATGAAAAGTTGAGATGAGAGGTATATATTGTCCCACTCGGCATGCCAAAATTTGTAGACAATAAATTACGCCGAGAAAATAAAACCAGGCTGAAAAATATTGCAACAATCGTAGTATTTTATTTCAAATATTTGAGTGTTACAATCTCTATGATTCCTTTGATTCTTCTTTTCAACAGTAAATAAATTCAAGGGTCTTTGAGCTTGATCTTGAATCTATATTTATTGCCACGAATGATGATCTTAAATTCAACTATCACGAATTTGATTTGAACTCGTACTCTTTGAACCTTGATTTGTTCTTCGTTCTTGAGCTTGAACTTGATTGCTTGAAGCTTGAAACTTGTAGAGAAATTTGCGGCATTTGATCCACGAGCTTTTTTTTGCTTCTTGTTATAACTTATGGTGTCTTTTCTGAGTTATGAAGACCCTTATTTATAGTTGTGGGAGGGAAGAGTTATGATAAGAACAAACTCTTTCCGACCAATCAAATTGAAGAGTGACAAGGCCGCAATTTAATTGGTCAGAACATGTCACTTGCACACGTAACACAATTTCATTGGCCTTTTAATGTGACTTGGCATGCCTTGTTATTTTAACACGTGGCATGATCCTATTGGCTTTTCTGTTTGACTTGGCGTGCCACGTCATTCGACACGTGGCAACAAACTGGGCTTCTAGGAAGATGACATATTGGGCCTAATGAAGTGGGCTCATCATTTGTAACCCAACTAAGTGGGCTAGCCCAGTCAATATTTGTTGGACTTAGGTAATTAATATAATCATATTAGCGCATAACATTCATTTGGACTAATATTGTTTAACTTGAGATTAAATTTAAATTTTTTATGAATTTAAATTTAATAAAATTTTAATTGCCTACAGTAGCTAAGACACATTATTTTATTTTTGACTAGTTTTTCAAAATATGGGTAATATCGCGCACCAACGGAATAGTGACACGTATCATTAATTTATAAAAATAATAAAAAACTTTTAAAATTATAATTAGACCCCCGTCATTTCATCAAATCCACCACCATGGCTGCCTTCCTTCCATCTCCGACCACCATGCAGGGGCAAAGCTACAGTAGTGAGTACGGGTTCGGGCGAACCCAGTGACTTTTGCTCGAACCCTGTATTTGTATTAAAAAAGTTAATGTTCCTATATAAATCTATGATGCCGAACCCAGTAACAAAATGGCTCTGGGTTCAACGGTTATGGATTTGGGTTCGGAGTCAAAGGTAGTAGGATTGATTCTCCCTCGAAGCAATTTAAGCTTTTTACAGCCCTTTTCTTTTTTCCCTTATCTTTTCTAAAAAGAAAACGGATCTTACACAAACAAGGCTTAGTAACAAAGAAGTCCATTAGGACTTAGTACCTTTTTTTTTTTTTTTTTTTGTAAGAAAACATAAATCAAGTTGGACAAAAAAAATTGCTCCTCTAAATAAATAAAAAAGACGTCACGCTAGGATTTTGCCAAATTAAATTGTTCCTTTAAATCATTCCCTCGCCCAAATCAAAATTCTAAAGAAACTGTCCGCCCAACTCTGCTCCCTTCTTCCTTCAGTTCTTTCTTTTATTGTTTCTTTCTTATATTCCATATTTGTGTTAACAATTAATACAAAAATCTGATTTTTAATCTTTGATTTTAGGATTATCTCACATTTTAACCTTTATTTTCTTTGTCAACTTATACTTTTGTGCTTCCTAAAATTTCAAATGTCGAATTCGTGACAAGCCGACAAGTTGTATAGTCCTACTTTCTTAATTTTAGTTTCTTACTTTATTAGTGAAATCATAAGTGACTTTAGAAATGTTTAGATTATCAACTTTTGTGTTTGATCGATTATGTCCTCTTATGTTATTTTATTAAATAAAGTAATTGGTCAAGTACAATTAAAATAATAATATTTATTGGTGCATTACTTTTAAAATATATATTAAATATTAGTACTTGTTCTTTAGTCTATTTATTATTGTATAGTATTAATTTTAGGTCACTGTCCTGTATTAAAAATTTAAAATTCATACGCTTCAAATTCTTCAAATTCTAGTTTCGCCTCGGCATGTCTACCTTCTATCTCCGTCCATCATTCTTCAACCAAAAATTAGCCACGTGAAGTTCTCTACTACCGATGCAACATCATCCCCCAACCCCTCACCTCCATTAGAATCATTTTTCTCCACTTTAGGAAAAATCCCAAAATAATGATTTAAATCTACTTTAAACAAGAAAAGGTCCATATTCACTGTCGAAATTATTGTCCTTTCTACTAAATTCCTTCAATTTCAGAGATTTACCTTTTCATAAACTAATCTCCATACAAACCCAAAAGATCCCTCTTCAAAACCACCGTCTCTCTCTACCTTCAAAAATCCATAAACCATCAAAGCTTTATTATTGGACTTCTATTAATTTTTAGGGGAATTTTATGAGGGAAAACAAGGTGGGTCTAGCCGGCGGATAAGGTGATGGGTTAGTTTAGGAGAATGAAAATGAAGAACAAAGAAAAAAAAAAAAGTAAAACAAAAAGAAAAAAATGGAAATCAATATAAACCTTTGGATTAATTTTATCAAATCTGAACCGATCAAATAAAGCATCAAATATATACTTTTGTCTCTGCACACGCCTCATTTTGTTGGTAAAACCCGCGCCGGCAATGTAGGTAAAGTGGGGTGTTTTAGCTACACATTAAAAATGTTGAGTGCACAAAATTATTTTCGTGATCAAAAAGTGTGTAACATGTCCATATTTCAGGGTAACTTATGATTTTGCCTAATAGTATTTAGTAAACTGGCTATTTTCTGCTATGTTCCTAATGTCGTTAGAAACAAGGGTTTACAGAAAACCCAAGAAACCAATTGGGAAACTCAAGCCTTTTAGCTATCTGTAGGCATTCATTTATGTCAAAAACAATTCCACAAGTTATACGATAAAACAATTACAGATTACTAGGAATTATTGATAAGGAAAACACAAAAGTAAAATAAAAGGAAGAAGAAGAGGCAAACTACTTTTCTTCCCGGTACTTTTGTACTTACTCAATAAATATATAAAGAAAATTTCATATTTACAGTAGTTATATTTGTAATTTACTTTTGTTTTCTCCTTAACAACAAGCAATATCTTATACTTAACTGCAAAACCTTGTTTCTCACAGTCATAGTATACTTTCGATTGAGTTTTTCGCATAATACTGTACATTAGTTTTTCACTTGTATCATTAAAAGCCAGCTTTATGTAAAATCGACGATGAAATCAGAATGTTAGAAGAACTGAGGGAAATAAAAGAAAGAAAGGTAATGGCAAACCTAAAACTTCCCATCATAGATGTTACTCCCTTTTTAAAACTTTTAATTAAAAAAAGGACTTCTGATAAACCTAAGTTACGTTAGTTTATTGTCTATGGTTAATTTAACTAAATTGGGCATAAACACCTGGTGGTGCAGGTAAATTTTTACTCCATTCAAGTCTAGAATCTTAGAATTAAAAATCGGGGACAAGTGGGCCCCCTTTTATTTTTCTTGTTTCTTAAACACCAATTAATCAGCTTATTTTGAGAATTACTTTTTTCAAAAATATTTTTAAAAAATGCTTTTCGAAAATGTACTTTTGGAGAAAAACAGTTTGTGCTAGAGTAATTAATTTGAAAAGTACTTTTGAGCAACAATTTATGTTTGGCCAAACTTTTCAAAACATGCTTTTAAATATCAAATTACGAATAAAGACATGAAGAGATTTACCAAATAGTTAATATTATATAAGTAGATAAATAACTATAAATATTTATTATTATAGATAATAATTAATTTATTATTTTGTTTAAGTAAAATGTAAAAATAAAGTTAAAAATTACCTATTCTTTTAAGATGATTTAAATATATATAAAAATATTAAATAAATATGAAAGTTCATCCCAAAAGTCTATATATATTACTTAATAGTTTAAACTAAAGTTATTTTGGTATATACAATATTTTGCTAAGGGTATTTTTAGCAGGAAGAAAATTCAAAACTGCTTCTGCTTTCGGGGAGAAACTATTTTTTTCTGCTTCTCAAAAACTGCTTCTGCTTCTACCAAAAAACACTTTCCCCCTCAAAAAAGCTTGGCCAAACACTTCAACTTAAGAAAAAAATTATTTTTTGAGAAAAAAATACTTTTATCCTTGGAAGAAGCTTGGCCAAACAAGCTATAAGCTAATAGGTATTATCTCCGTTCTAGTTTATGTGAACTTATTTTCTTTTTGATCTGTTCAAAAAAGAATGACCCCTTTCTAAATTTGAAAATAATTTTTGCTTAAACTTACAATTCTACCCTTAATGGAAGCTTTTATAACCACACAAATACTCTAGACCCCTTTTTAAATTGTTTAGGACCACAAATTCCAAAAGTCTTCATTGTTTCTTAAACTCCGTGCCAAGTCAAATATATTCGCATAAATTGGAAATGAGGGAGTAATATTCAAAACATGGTCCCCTTTTATTTCTTTTTTATTTTTCTCTTTCCTTTTCTCTCTTCGTTCAATGTGTATCTCCTTCTCTCTAGTTCTCTTATCTAAAGTTTTGCCGCAAAATACTCATTTGCAAGGTTGCACATTTCGATCATCTTCACCAATTTCGTCGAGGCGTCGTTTTCTTCTACTAAAGTAAATTCTTTATTTTCTTTTTTGCAGATTATTAGAACTAAGGTTTAACAAAGAAAAATACAAATTTCGATTTTGTTGTTCTTTGGTTGAGATTCAGTAACAGTAAAAGATTAATTGTTTCCCGGCTTTATTTTTTAGTCTATTTTTTTTGAAGTTTTCAGTTTCTCTGAGTTGTTTTTTACTCTTTTGGGTGATGGGATTTCTTGAGTTCTTTTTGTACTATTATCTAGGAGCTGGATTTTGCCCAACCAACTTGAAAATTCTGTCGATTGGTTTTTGTCCAAGCTGGGATAAAACTGTTGGGAATTTCTCGTCGCTTTCTTTATCTTATTGTGATGTACGTCAAGTTCTTTAGGTCAAAAGTATATTATCTCTAACAAGCTGTACATGCTCCAATTTTGTCTAATTGCCTGACAACCACTTCAGTTATGCCAATAAGTATAGAAGTTAGTTCCAATTAGTATAATTATTTTCGGGCATAGATATATAATATTACATGTTAAATTTATGTAAAAATAATTTTCAGTATGTTTATATTTTGTAATTATAATAAATAGAGCACAAGAACAAACATCCTAAATATTGGAGTATATTTACAATAATATATTTTCATTTACGAATAACTATATGTTGCACTTTCAAGAGGGATATCAATATCGACAACAAGAGTTTTGGTTATAGCAGAACAACCAAAGCATTAGAAGGAAATCTACACAAAAAAATATCCTTTATAATGTCACGACTCAAAATCCCACCACAGGCGTCGTGATGACACCTAGTCTCTAAGACTAGGTAAGCCGATATCAATTACCTTTTGAAGCCTTTTTTTTTTTAAACTAACAGCAAAAATAATTACAATACACAACCTCCCAAGACTGGTAGTACTGAGTCATGAACTCTAACTGAAAACATAGAATGATCACGATGACTGAATATACAATACTGTTTGATTACAAGTTAACAGTACAATGAAATGAAAAGACTCCAAGGGACTGCGACGACCAAGCAGCTCTACCTTGAATCCTTACGATCCCGCTTTAACTCTGCTTAAGTCCTTATCTCCAATACCTGGCTCTGCACAAAAATGTACAAAAGTGTAGTATGAATACACCACGGTCGGTACCCATTAAGTATCAAGATTAACCTCAATGGAGCAGAGACGAGGTACAGTCAAGACATTTACTAGTTTAGTAACTTGTGCAATATAATATACAAAATAATAGGAAACAAATAACATCAAGGCAACATAAAACAGCCAATGATATGCACGGTAAGACAATAAGATCACCATTTAATATCGCTCAATAATTAATAAATACAATTACACCCAATTAAATTAAGTTCTTCAATTAAATATCCTTCACATATAATTCTACCAATTAACTCTCTTTCAAATATAATTTTCCTCAAATAAATATCTTTCAAATACAATTCTTTCATATAATACTTTCTAAATAAACATCCTTCCAAATAAATATTTTAAATATAATACTTCAATTAAGAAGTCACCATGTGACACCTCATTTCATAATCATAAAAATACGGGTCTCAGCCCATTTTCATATTTTTCATAAACACGGATCTCAACCCATTTTTCATATCTCCACGGCACTTCGTGCCATAATTAAATTATCATATTTTTCCGGCACCTCGTGCCCTCATTTCATATCTCAACTGCACAGACAACTCACGTGCCAATATCCTCAATGTATATAAGATCCACATGATCAATTTATTTTTTAATAAAGTAAGGTTAAAATCTTTAAATCAAGTAAGAAATCAATAAATGAATGAATTTATTTTAGAATCATTTGTGTGGAGAAATAGCATTTTAATTAAAATGAAACATCAGATAAACTACTGATTTGGATATAAAATTTATTAAATTAAAACATACTAGAATTTTTTTTTTATTTAAAACAACTCAATCATCAAAAACAAGTACAACCCAAAAATACAAATTCTCAAAGTCTCATACGAAAAAGTCGAGGTCAACACAATACATCAAGAAATACAAAATACTTAATATTAAGTGAAATAATACATCACGAAAAATATAAGAATTTATAAATTTCGAAAAAATAAAATAACCAAAGGCAAGTGCAGCCATAGAGAAATATCAACAAAAGGGCACCCCCAAGGTACCGCCTCGTAGTCCCAAATCATAAATAAATTTACAATATCCCATTTTCTTATATCACTGCGGGAGCCTTCACATTTAATTTTAAAGAAATTATTTTTTCCGAAATAGCATCCCGCGTTTTTAGCCATCCTTATCATACCGCATAACTTCTAGTAGTTCCCCCACTAGCCACGCGTTTCAAGCCACCCTTATCTCACCGCATGCATTTCAACATCCTGACCTTATATCACCGCATGACTTCTAGTAGTTCCCCTACTAGCCACGCATTTCAAGCCACCCTTATCTCACTGCATACTTATCAATATTACAATATTTCACAAATCGCACCTCAAGTGCCCAAATATCACAGCATAATGCAACTTGCACCTCAAGTGTCCAAATATTACAACATTTCACAAATTGCACATCAAATGCTCAAATCTTACAACATATCAAAAATTGCACATCAAGTGCTCAAATCTTACAACATATCACAAATTGCACATCAAGTGCCCAAATATTACAACTTGCCACAGAAATCAACAATACAATATTTTTCACAATAAGGAGCTCATGGCTCGACCATAATGTGCACAATACCCAAAAATAATCAATAGAGATAAAAATTACTCAATATAAAGCAAAGTCTTCATTAAATTCAAATTTTTAATAATTATATAAACACCTCTTCTTAAGCTAATTTAATTAATTATTTGCAAAAATAAATCCATAATGAAATTAAATTACAATAATTATCAAACCAGCAAATTCACGGAATTGCATAAATAATCAAGTAACAATCACATCAAATTGTCATATAACAACAAATTCAACAACAACAAAGATTTAGGCATGGTAAACAGATGATTTAATACTTATCCACGATTACCTAATTTACTACACAATAATGCTTAAGACTTTAATTCAATAAAACTTTGCACATATAAGCCCGAGTACGTACTCGTCACCTCGCGTACACGACTTTTCACATTTCACAATTGACACATAAGACTCAATGCCTAAGGGGTAATTCCTCCACTCGAGGTTAAGCAAGACACTTACCTTTTTGAAGTTAGGCCGATATTCCAAAATAGCCTTCT
>AWOL01S0064139.1:5307-20108 GCA_000715115.1 Nicotiana otophora
CACTCACTCGACTATTAAGCCTAAGGTCTATCTTACTTCGAGTTTGAGCAATCACTCACTCGACCATAAAGCCTACGGGATGCAATACTTCAAGGTCGAGCAATCACTCACTCGACTATTAAGCCTAAGGGATATCTTACTTCGAGTTCGAGCAATCACTCACTCGACCATAAATCCTACGGGCTACAACACTTCGAGTTAGAGTTCAAGCAAATACTCACTCGACTATTAAGCCTAAGGGCTATCTTACTTCGAGTTCGAGCAATTACTCACTCGATCATAAAGCCTACGGGCTGCAATACTTCGAGTTTGAGTTCAAGCAATTACTCACTCGACTATTAAGCCTAAGGGCTATCTTACTTCGAGTTCGAGCAATCACTCACTCGACCATAAAGCCTACGGGCTGCAATACTTCGAGTTCGAGTTCGAGTTCAAGCAAACACTCACTCGACTATTAAGCCTAAGGGATATCTTAATTTGAGTTTGATCAATCACTCACTCGATCATTAAGCCTACGGGCTGCAATACTTTGAGTTCAAGCAATCACTCACTTGACTATTAAGCCTAAGGGCTACTTTACTAAAAGTCTGAGCAAACACTCACTCAACTAAATCCTCAAACTTTATGAACATTTTCATAAGACACAAGTAAAACAAAATCTTCACTAGGCAGAAAAGAAAACAGAGACAAGTTGGGAAAAGAAAAGACCTTTATATATATGTTTACAAAATGTCCTATCAGGACCTTACACGAAAAGATCAAAATAAGAAAAACCCTAATTATCTACGGGAGCAGTCTTTTTCTCCATCGAGATCCTCCCCACTCTGAGACTCGCTCTTGCTCCCATCACTGTCATCATCATCATCATCATCATCGTTATCATCATCATCGGAGGCCAAGGCCCCAACATCGGCTTCAAGCTCTTTTGCCTTTATTATCTCTTCAGTAAGTTGAAAGCCTCGAGCATGGATCGCCTCGAGCATGGATCGCCTCAAGGGTTACCTCCGAGATTGGCATTTGGCAAATTCGGCAATCCAATGTGCTTGAGTTCGACGGTCTCAGATACTTCTCTCGCATACGACTGAGTGGCCTTAGCATCGGCCCGATAAACAACCACAAATGCGTCTGCATCGGCCTTTGTCTTTTCAGCATTGTCAAGTTCGGAAGCCAACCGAGCCTCGAGCTCCTCTGTTTTCCTTAATTGAACCAAGCTTTTCTCCTTCAGACTCTGAAGCTGATTTTTGGCCGATGTTAATTGGGCTCGTGCAGGCTTTTTCTCTGCAGCAAAGCGGTCCATATTTACTTTCTATTTCAAGAACTCCCCTTTTATCACATCGACCTCCTCACGGAGCTTCCTGATCATCTCAAGCTTTTGCTGCAGCTGCGAGACCGAAAGATTAGCCATCATTTCGGTATCAAGTCCATAGGCTTTTAATAGTATCATTACCTGCTCGGACAGATCGTTCTGATCTTGGTGAGCTTTGGCCAACTCAGCTCGGAGGTCCTTGATTTCTTTTCCCCTTTGCCCTAAGAGGAGTTTAAGGGCCTTCATCTCCTCCGTGGCCCATTGGAGATCGGCGTCGTATCGACGCAGCTTGGCTTGGGATCGAGAACATGCTTCTCGATGAGCTACCACGACCTACGAAGAAAGAAGAAGCAAAGTAAGAAAAGAAAAACAGATATAAGAGATAGTACCAACAAAATAATTTAAGGCTTACCTGATTCAAAGCATGTTGCACTCCGTAAAAAAGATCTGATGCATCACTAGTGCCGGCAGCATCCTCGACACCAGTAAACAGGTCACAAAAAGGATCCTCTCCCTCATGAGGCCTGTCAAGTTCGAGGGCCCCCAAAGCTTGGGCTTCTCGAATCGCCCATTCGAAAAAAGTAGGGAAGGTGGGCGAGTGTTCGATTGCTACTTCCCCAAGTGAGTCACTTGGGGCATTCTCTTCGGTTCGAAGTGATTCAGGGAGAGCCACTTCAGACATATCCCCCGTCCGTTGGCTTCGATGGAAAGCATCCTCGATCTCTAATGACTCGGGGACTCTGCCCGAATTTTTCTCCGATGTGTCCTCAGTTCGAGGCGGAGCCTTATAAACCACCATCGATCCAGCTGCATATGGAACGTCGGTGGTCTTCTTCGATCGGGCCACCAGTACGGACCCGTCATCTTCCTCTTCTTCATATTCATCCCTTAGATGCTGAACCGATTCTAAGGTCAAAGGGATGGTATTCTTCCTCGACTTACAAGTCGACCTTACCTTAAGTTTTGGATTTTCGAAAGTAGAGGCCCTTTTTCTCTTATTTGCTTCCGCCGGTTTAGAAACCGGGTTCGAGGCTTCTTCCTCTCCAGGCAGGGGCCTCAAAACCGCATCTCTGCCCAGGCCTGCACACAAGAAAATCGGTTAAATATATGGAAAATATTTTGTTCGAACTCTCAAAACATGAGAAATAGGCTTACCATGATTTTTGGCCTCCCATCGGCCCTTTGCCAAATCACGCCACAAACGTTCGGTGTATGTAGAGGTTGAAGCCAAGGCCCGTACCCAACTCTTAAGATTGGGAACAACATCGGGCATCCAAGGAACCGTTGCATCAGAAAAGAAATATCAGCAAGAAAGAAACAAAGAGACAAGGCGATAGGGAATAAGCAGCAGAATTACACTTACGCTTCATATTCCATTTTATGGGGAATGGCATCTTTTCGGCTGGGATCAGGTCCGAAGTCTTCACTCGAACGAACTTTCCCATCCAACCTCGATCCTTGTCCTCATCTATGCTCGAGAATAGTACCTTGGTAGCCCTGCATTGAAGTTTTACTAATCCACCTCGAAAGAGGCGGGGACTATACAATCTAATAAGATGATCAAGGGTGAAAGGCATCCCCTCAATCTTGTTTGCAAAGATACGGATCAGGATAATGATCCGCCAAAAGGAAGGATGAATCTGACCAAGAGTTATTCGGTATTGATGGCAAAAATTGATGATTACAGGGTCGAGAGGTCCTAACGTAAAAAGGTTAAGTATACACACTAAGGAACCCTTCCATGTGGGTGGTAATATCTTCATCGAGAGCCGGAATTACCACTTCCTTGTTATCCCAATTGCAATCTGTCTTTAACAGAGCAAGTTGCTTTTTTGTTATCGAGCACAAATACCTCGATACCGGCTCTCACCGACCGGGAACCAACGAGCCCTTATCGACTTTAAAATCAGAGGTGAGAAGATATGTTCCGGGAATAAACTCCTCAGGTCGTGGCTTCACCGACATTTTATCGGCAGCGGGATGTGAAGAAGAAGCCTCTTCTTTTTGAGGGACGGTTTTTGATGTTTTCACCATTTTTTGAATTTGGAAGAAAGAAATAAAGAAGATGTGGTGTTTCAAAGAAAGGTTTTGCAGTAAAAATCACAGAAGGAAAATCTCGCACTTAATTTAGAAGGTATGAGAAAATGCTTTGGAAATTTTGAGATTAGAAGATGTAAAAGTGATTAATGGTGAAAGAAGGGGATATTTATAGGCTGAGCAGTGGCGGTCCAATATCGGTAATGGCCGACTATCGTCTGACATGCATTAAATGCCTCGATAAACTGAACCGATGGGACAACTATCATGTACTGCACGATCGGATTTGATGCACATACCAGTATATATCTAATCGTACCGTTAGAAAATCATATCGTTTCTCATTACACTTTTTTCGAGAAATGCGAGGACTATCTGTATACGGTCAAAACCGATTAGTCCATCGTACAGACTGGTCGGTATGATAATACTTTGATCAAAGGGCAGATTTATAATACCAGACCGAGGTTCGAAGTTAGGTCATCAAGCTTCGAGTTCTAGGACCGATCAATGACAAGCTCGGTATCATTATCGAGCTCGTATCCAAATCGAACTACGGGGCGATGCGAAATTATCATGCCTAAGATGCATAGATCGACCGACACCGACACCGACACCGACACCGAATCAGTACCAGACTCTGAGTCAAAATCGAGCTCGAGTCAAGATCGAGAGCTCGAGTCAATATCAAGCTCACAGACAAGAGCCGTTGCAACCACACTAGGAGAGAGAATCCTGACACGAATTAGGAAAAAGCTAGTTCCTCATGGGTTCCCCATTATGTATTTTTTATTATATCTAAAGTAGGATCCCTCCACTATAAAGGGAATGATTGTTGTTTCTGTGAGGACACATTCACACATTGTAACAAAAGATTATCCCTTATATTGAAAAGATCAATCCTTTGAGCACTTTTACTTCATTTATTTCCTTATTTCAACAGTTTTTATCTTTTGTTCTTATAGTCAAGATTGGATATTCCTATTTCTCTTTACGATATGTATCAAGTTATACTACATACCCTTAGAACTACGTACAAATTCAACTCTATCCATTTTTCGGGTAAAACAAACGTGCTCGAAAGCTTCCTAACGTGATTTGCTATGATAATACTTTCCATATATAAATTTGGTATATTACATACTTCTAATAAGGAAAAATATAATAATTCACATTTTAGTTAATTTCAGAGTTCTAATATAAAAAATAATGAAATGACTATTGTGTTCAGCATGAACTCTATTTGGGGTATTATCACTTTTAGCCCGCGCCAGAAACTATTTACATCTGGTAGCCGAAAAAATGTGTAAAACTTGATAATTTTTGTACATAACATACAGAATGTATATATATATATATATACAAAACATATAAATATTTTATACATTGTTTTGGCTATTATTTTTACAGCGGCTATATAGTGTCATTTTTTCACTCTATTTTTAAGGGGTAAAAAAAGCTAACGACATTTTGCTAAGGGTCTTTGTGCTTTTAATATAGCTAGATTTAGTGTACGTGTGTTGCACGTGTTCATTGCGTCAACCAGTATAAAATGTATACAAGACGAACATATTATTGGAAAATAGTAGTGACATTAAACTAAATGTAATACTTGTCTAAATGATGAGAATGAATGTTATTGCATTTAACAATAGCTAAATTCAATATTTTCTGATTGGTGAATTTAGTTGAGTTAGTCATATAGTATTTGTAGTTAAAAATATCTTACTATATAAGATACAAATATGTTATGTGTTGCATTTTACCTAACATCTCTTTATAAAATCATCTTTATATGTCTAGTTTTAACATGGTATAAAATTTATTTTTGCAACTTAAGTATTTTTATGTGCTCATTAAAAGTTCATCACATAATAGGTTATAAGCTAAGTGGACATTTTCTTGAGTAAAAAAAAGAAGAAGCCTATATTCATATGTCTAGTACTTATGGGCGCAAGTCAGTCTTTTCAAATGGAAGCAATGGTTTAAATCTAAATTTCCTTGTTGANTCTTGTTGACACGTTCAAGAGTTCTAGTGAGAACTCTGAAATTTAAAGAGTTTACAGTGCTAAGGATAAATTTTCAAACTATGGAAAAAAAATAAATTTATATTTATTTTACAGTTTCAAGTAAATTATTAAGTTTTTTTTGGTTAAAGAGGATTGATTTTATTAATAAACTAAATTGTTAAAATAGATACATCATAGGGGTAACATAGTTACAATTTTATATAGTATTATTGTAGCTGAATTTATTCTTTAAATTAATATTGCTATGTTAGTTGAAACTTCCACATATTGATACTTAAATTTAATCAAACTCTTAAAAGTTAAAAGAAAAATGAACGTTGTGTTGATGTATCATGATTTGTAGATAATTAGTTATTGATAATACTTTGAGAGAAAAATACTAATTCATATACGTCAGAGGCTAAGAATAAGAATTTTTTCATAGCCACGTATTTAACTCCAAAAGCACTTCTGAAGTTCATATGCTCCGTAAAAGTTGGTCAAATATGGAAATTTTATAAAAATAAAATTTTATTTGAATTTTTATTCCTAAATCCAAATTATTAGTACATTCTATATAGTTCAAATAAGGAAAAATAAATTAATAAGTAAATTTTAAATATTATAAAAATAAGTAAATGACTATTTTATCTAATGTGAAATTTATTTTTAAAGAGTAAAAAAAGCGAACGACATTTCACTAAGGGACTTCGTGCTTAGGGTATATGTGCTGCCTTGATATGAATGATTTTTTCACGAAAATAATATATAACATACATCTTATATTAAGATAGAGATTCCTGAACTTCTCGGGCTCAATTTCTACAAGAATTAAGGCTTGAATTGGCAAAGAGAGTTTGTTATTTTTGACTAATAGAAAACTTTCTTATTCACAAAGTAATTTTATACATTACATGGGTTGAATAAGGAAAGGATTTATAAGAGATAAAAGTTTGATTGATTTTAAAATCTTAAATATTAGGACTTTTTATATAATTTACATACGGAAATATTTTAACAATTAAAATTTTAGTTGATTTTGAAGTCCTAAATATTAGGAAAAAATAATCAAATGACTATTTTGTCTAGTATGAACTCTAGGTTTAAAGGATAAAAAAGGCGAACGATATTTCACTAAGAGCCTTCGTACTTTTAATATAGTATAGATAGATATAGATATAGATATTGATATTGATATCCGTATAAATATAAAAATATATATAAATATAAATATAAATATAAATATAAATATAAATATAAATTAATGGACTCTTGATTATTAATATATAAAAGTTAAGTCCCTTTCTTTTTCACTAGAAATTAAGTCCCTTACATTTGTCATATATTGGCCTATTTTAACCCCAATTCCACATCTAGCTTCACTTTTANAAAAAAAAGAAGAAGCCTATATTCATATGTCTAGTACTTATGGGCGCAAGTCAGTCTTTTCAAATGGAAGCAATGGTTTAAATCTAAATTTCCTTGTTGACACGTTTAAGAGTTCTAGTGAGAACTCTGAAATTTAAAGAGTTTACAGTGCTAAGGATAATTTTTCAAACTATGGAAAAAAAATAAATTTATATTTATTTTACAGTTTCAAGTAAATTATTAAGTTTTTTTTGGTTAAAGAGGATTGATTTTATTAATAAACTAAATTGTTAAAATAGATACATCATAGGGGTAAAATAGTTACAATTTTATATAGTATTATTGTAGCTGAATTTATTCTTTAAATTAATATTGCCATATTAGTTGAAACTTCCACATATTGATACTTAAATTTAATCAAACTCTTAAAAGTTAAAAGAAAAATGAACGTTGTGTTGATGTATCATGATTTGTAGATAATTAGTTATTAATAATACTTGGAGAGAAAAATACTAATTCATATACGTCAGAGGCTAAGAATAAGAATTTTTTCATAGCCACGTATTTAACTCCAAAAGCACTTCTGAAGTTCATATGCTCCGTAAAAGTTGGTCAAATATGGAAATTTTATAAAAATAAAATTTTATTTGAATTTGTATTCCTAAATCCAAATTATTATTACATTCTATATAGTTCAAACAAGGAAAAATAAATTAATAAGTAAATTTTAATTAATTTAGAATTTTAAATATTATAAAAATAAGTAAATGACTATTTTATCTAATGTGAAATTTATTTTTAAAGAGTAAAAAAAGCGAACGACATTTCACTAAGCGGCTTCGTGCTTAGGGTATATGTGCTGCCTTAATATGAATGATTTTTTCACGAAAATAATATATAACATACATCTTATATTAAGATAGAGATTTCCTGAACTTCTCGGGCTCAATTTCTACAAGAATTAAGGCTTGAATTGGCAAAGAGAGTTTGTTATTTTTGACTAATAGAAAACTTTCTTATTCACAAAGTAATTTTATACATTACATGGGTTGAATAAGGAAAGGATTTATAAGAGATAAAAGTTTGATTGATTTTAAAATCTTAAATATTAGGACTTTTTATATAATTTACATACGGAAATATTTTAACAATTAAAATTTTAGTTGATTTTGGAGTCCTAAATATTAGGAAAAAAAATCTAATGACTATTTTGTCTAGTATGAACTCTAGGTTTAAAGGATAAAAAAGGCGAACGATATTTTACTAAGAGCCTTCGTACTTTTAATATAGTATAGATAGATATAGATATCGATATTGATATTGATATCCGTATAAATATAAAAATATATATAAATATAAATATAAATATAAATATAAATATAAATATAAATATAAATTAATGGACTCTTGATTATTAATATATAAAAGTTAAGTCCCTTTCTTTTTCACCAGAAATTAAGTCCCTTACATTTGTCATATATTGGCCTATTTTAACCCCAATTCCACATCTAGCTTCACTTTTAGAAAAATCAACATTAGTAGTTCTTTCCGTCAAATTAAAAAGAAATAGTAGTCGTTCTTCATTTTTTTTTTCCTTTTATGACTTGAATCCAAATCTAATAGTTTGTGATGAAATACTATTTCAACGCCAAAATTATTTCTTTTATTTGGTCCTAAATATTAGGACTTTGATTCAACAAGGAAATTCTTTAGTTAATTTAATGTCCTAAATATTAGNCTTCACTTTTAAAAAAATCAACATTAGTAGTTCTTTCCGTCAAATTAAAAAGAAATAGTAGTCGTTTTTATTTTTTTTTTCCTTTTGTGACTTGAATCCAAATCTAATAGTTTGTGATGAAATACTATTTCAACGCCAAAATTATTTCTTTTATTTGGTCCTAAATATTAGGACTTTGATTTAACAAGGAAATTCTTTAGTTAATTTAATGTCCTAAATATATAAAGTTTTAGTTGATTTCAAACTCCTAAATATTAGAAAAAAAATATAAAATGACAATGTTATCTAATATGAATTCATACTTTTAAAAGGCAAAAAAAACGAACGACATTTCGATAGAGATTTCGTGCTTTTAATATAGCATAGATATAGATAGATATATATTCTCTTATGCCTTAAAAGGGGCCCTGTGTCATAAATTAGCATCTTGGGTTATAAGATGCTTCCCTTTTAAGCTGTCAATTGATAACGTCGTCTATTCCCTCCGTTCACTTTTACTTGTTCACATGCTATATCAAGATAAAAATAATTTGTTTTTCATATTTTACCTTTATCATTAACTACTCATTCCTCAAATAAGTTTTCAAGATTTTTGGAAATGCTATCATTATTATCGATAAAATTGTAAAATATATATATTTTTTAAAGAAAATGCAAAGTCAAAAGTGAACAATTAAAAGTGAACGAATGGAGTAAATATTTATGTCTAGCTAAGAATGGAAAAAAGGAATATTTCACATATGACACGTACTTTAATTTCTTGCACCATTTTGGAAGAGAAAAGTGATGATTCTATTCAGGTATATTTGAAATCCAATTTTGTTTTTCATAAGTGGCTCAAGAAAAAACCAAAGGTCAATTGGGTTTTCTAAGTTGTCTAGCCTCATTATTCTAACTAGAAACTCATAAATTGTGATGACCCGATAAGTCATTTAGAGTTTTAAACATTAATTTTGTGTTTCAAAATCTCAAATATCCCATTTTAGCCTTTCTCGATTTGCTTGCGCAGTCCGTGTCCTCTTCCGGAAGGCTTTTATGTTAAAAATTGATAAAATATGAAATTTTACCTTAAAAATCCATTTGAGTTGACTTCGGTCAGCGATTTGAGCAAACAGATCCGGATCCATAGTTTACCGGTCTCGATGGATCCGTATCGTGATTTAGGACCTGGGCGTATGCCTAAAATCGAATTCGGAGGTCCCTAGATCGAGTTATCGCTTTTAGTCGAAAATTAAAGTTTAAAGGTTTAAAGAGTTTAAAATTTTGACCAAGGTTTGACTTTATTGCTACGGGCCTGGATTTTTAGTTCCGGAGCTTGGTATATGTCCATTACTATATTTATGACTTGTCTGCAAATTTTGGTAAAAAACGGAGTTGGTTTGACATGATTCGGACGTCCGGTTGTCGAAATAGAAGTTCTTAAGTTTCATTGAAAGTTTCATTTGATTTGGTGTCCGATTCGTGATTTTAGGTGTTATTTTGATATTTTGATCGCGCGAGCGAGTTTGTATGATGTTCTTGGACTTGCGTACATGTTTGGTTTGGAGCCTCGAGGGTTCGGGTGAGTTTCGGATAGGCTACAGAATGGATTTGGACTTAGAATTCATAGCTGATGCATTGTGTTTCTGGTGTCTCTTGCAGATCTCGCATTTGTGAGATCTGGCTCGCATTTGCGAAGAAAACTTCGCATTTGCGAGCCTGGCCATGGCTGGGAGATCCTTGCATTTGCGAGGTAAAGTTCGCAATTGCGAACTTGCCATTTCCGCTTTTGCGAAGGCAGAGTCGCATTTGCGACTCAACATACTGTTGATGATCTTCGCATTTGCGAAGTGTAGGTCCGTAATTGCAAGGGCATCAGAGTTCGTATTTGCGACCAATTTATCGCAAATGCGATTACTGGGATTCTGAGAGGCGTTCGCAATTGCGAACAAGATATCGCAATTGCGACATCTGCAGCTCGGTAAAAAAACTAAGTTAGACGGGATTTTTTTCATTCTTTCAAATTTTCAACCCTAGAAACCTTAGAGGCGATTTTTCTTAGAACTCTTCTTCCTTAATTCATTGATAAGTGATTCTAACCTACTTTCTTTCAATCACCCATTACATTTCATAAGATTTCAACCTAAAATCTAGGATTTTCATAGTAGGAATTGGGGATTTGGGTAGAATTAAGAATTTTTGTAAAATTAGAATTTATACCTCAAATTGAGGTCGAATTTCAAAACAAATTACATAAACGGACTCGGGGGTGAATGGGTAATCGGGTTTTGGTCCGAATTTCGAGTTTGGACCAAGCGGGTCTGGGAGTTGACTTTTTCAATAATGACCTAAATTGAACCTCTTTCATTCGTGAGTAGTTCCTAAAACTTATATTGAATTGTTTGGTTGTTAAATTTCTAGATTTGATTGGTTCAGAGGCTTGTTCGAAAGGCAAAGTTGTGGTTGAGCTTTGAGTCGATTTTGGAGCGAGATAAATGTTGAGTTTAACCTTGATTTGAGGGAATTAGGAATGTGATGACCCGATAGATTATATTTAAATTTAATAAATTATTTCTATATTGTGAGACCTCAAATAGTACTATTCATCATTCCTCGACTTCCGTGCGCAGTCCGTATAATTTTTCGGAAAGTTTTTATGTGAAAAATGGATTAAAATATAAAATAGAGCTTTAAAACTCACTTAAGTTGACTTCGATCAACAGTTTTAGCAAACGGACCCGGATCAGTATTTTGACAGCTCCAATAGGTCCGTATCGTGATTTAGAACTTGGGAGTATGTCCGGAATTGAATTCGGAGGTCCCTAACTCAAATTATCATCATTTAACAAAAAACTAGAAATATAAAGGTTAAAGATTTCCAAAGTTTGACTGCGGAGTTGGCTTTATTGATATTGGACTCGGATTGAGATTCCGAAAATTGGAATAACTCTGTTATGTCATTTATGACTTATGTGCCAAATTTGAAATCATTCCGGATTCATTTAACATGTTTCAGCACAAGTTTTGTAAATTGAAAAGTTGAAACTCATAAGTCCGAATCGAGGTGTGAATTGTAATTTCGATATTGTTTGACGTGATTTGAAACCCAGAGTAAGTCCGTATTATGGTTCGGGACTTGTTGGAATACTTGGACAGTGTCCCGAGAGGCTCGGGTGAGTTTCGGGGTGGTTTTAGACCATTTCTAGGTCTTTTTAGCTGCTGGTTTTTGGCTACAGCAGTGTGCTATGCGATAGCAGGTAATTGGCCACGATATGAGTAAAATAGGAGAAATTGACTAGTGCTTCGCGATCGCGGATGACCTTTCACGTTCGCATAGAGGAAACTTCTACTGCACTGACCCAAATTTGGAAGCTTATAGCTCGCAACTATAAGGAATTGAAAGATGACCAAAATAGGAAAGTTGTAGATCTTGGTGTCTAGTTTTTGAAAAGTTAAACCATTTGTTATTTGGAGTTTTGTACAAAACTATATGACCATTATACTAGCGGCTGTCCGGAAGAGTTGGAGAAGTCCGTTGGAAAACTTTGTTCTTCCCGATCGTGGGAGAATAGCCGCGATCGCATAGAGAAAGAAAAATGCTAGAAATATTTTGTGCTTCGCGATCGCGGGAGTTTGGCCACGATCGTATAAGGTAAATGACTTGGCAACAGAACTTAAGTTCTGGAAATGGGATTTCGTCCCATTTTTCACTTTTCACGATTTTGAGCTCGGGTAAGACGATATTTGGGCCATTTTCACGGGAAAATATTGGGGTAAGTGTTCCTTATCCTATATTGATTATATTTCATGATTCCATACTCATTTACATCAGGAATCCGTGAATTTATGGAAGAAAAACCAGATTTTTATAAAATCTTCCAAAAATATAAAATTGAGATTTGAAGGTCAATCCGATGTCGGAATTCGATAATTTTTGTATGGTTGAACTCGTATCGGAAGGGGTGTTTGGGTTTCATGCGTTTTTTGGGATTCAAGACGTGGGTCCCATGGTCAATTTGTAAAATTAATTTCGGATTTTAATACGAAAAATTTGTAAAATTCATATGGAATTAATTCCTACGATTCGTGTTGAGTATATTGAATTGTTTGTGACTAGATTTGAAACTTTCAAATACTAATTCGCGAGGCAAGGGTGTATTGAAATCTTGAGTTGGTTGCAAATCGAGGTAAGTGTCGTGGTTAACCTTGACTTGAGGGAATAGAATCCTTGAATAGTTTGTTATATGAAATTCATGTGAACGACGAATAGGCGAGGTGATGGGTGTCTATACGTCGTCAAATTAATTGTTTGCATAATTATTTGAAATCATAAAATTTTTTAAGACATGAATTAATTATTATATTAATTATTTCTCTCATATTCCTTGCTCAATATTATGCCTTGAATCCATGCTATAATTGTTACATGTTTATTTGACTTATGTGACTTAATTGCTACTTGACATTTAGTATATTAAAAATTAAATTGCCTATTTTCTCTCTGATTTGCACAATTAATTGCTACTTGTCATTACTTGTTCCTAAATAGTTTATAAATATTGTGTGCATTGTTGCCTAATAATTTCTTAGTGAATGTGGTATTTATTGGAGTATTTTATTATATTTAAGAGTTGTTAAATTATATTTTTGGAACGGGTTGCACGTTGCAAACGGAAATAAAAAGGAATATATTGGGGGATCGGGTTGCACGCCACAACGGATTATATTTTAAGTTTATATTGTTGGAGCGAGTTGCATGCCGCAACAGAAATTTATTGAAGAATTATATTGTTGGAATGGGTTGCACGCCGCAACGAAAATTGATTGAAATAATAGTTGGTTATGACTGCTGAGTTGGCTTCAAATGTTGAATAAGTTACTTGTTTTATTTCTATTATTGTTGTTATTACTATTATTGCATACAAATTAATGTAAGTGGCCTGCCTTAGCCTCGTCACTACTTCGTCGAGGTTAGGCTCAGGATTTACAGAGTACATGGGGTCGGTTGTACTCATACTACATTCTGCACTTCTTGTACAGATTCTAGAGTTGGTCCTAGCGGCGTACTGTAGATTGTGCTCGGATTCAGCTACCAGTGGAGACTTGAGATATAGCTGCACGGCGTACGCAGTTCTGAAGTCCCCTTCTACTTTATTTTAGATGTGTGCTTTCTTTCAGACAACTTTATTTTATTCAGACCCTTGTTTGTGTTATTGTAGAAGCTCGNTTCTGCACTTCTTGTACAGATTCTAGAGTTGGTCCTAGCGGCGTACTGTAGATTGTGCTCGGATTCAGCTACCAGTGGAGACTTGAGATATAGCTGCACGGCGTACGCAGTTCTGAAGTCCCCTTCTACTTTATTTTAGATGTGTGCTTTCTTTCAGACAACTTTATTTTATTCAGACCCTTGTTTGTATTATTGTAGAAGCTCGTGCACTTGTGACCCCAGTTCTGAGATGGTATTTAGACATCGCTATTGTTATGGATTATTCACTTTATTTTAGATTTTATTTCCGCATTTGTTTCTTTGTTATTAAGAAATCTAAAATTGTTAAAAAAATGGTTTAAATTATTCTAACGTTGGCTTACCTAGCAAGTGAAATGCTAGGCGCCATCACGGTACCGAAGGTGGGAATTTCGGGTCGTGAAAAGGAACCCTCGAACTATGTTCTATGTGAAATTCATGTGTTGCGGCGTATATGCGAGGTGACGAGTGCTTATACACTGCTGAATTGCTTGTTTCCCTGATTTTTCGCTTTTCCTTAATTATTTTCTTCCCTGCCTTAACTATTATGTGCATTAAATGCCTCCCATGCTTTATTTGCAACTTGTTAATCAATGTTTCTCGTGTTAAAAATGTTAGACCTTTTCATGCTTTCATGACTCATTGTTATTTGCCTTAATTGACTTACTTGCACCTTTTAATTGTCATTTATTGGACTTGTCCTGCCATGTAATATTACATATGTGAATTTCCAAGTTGATACGAGGTTCTGTTCTGATTCGGCTTTATATTCATCAATCGTAAAGGTTCTTGTGATTTGAGTTATTGATTTGTTTGTGCTCATTGAATATTTGATACTGATATGATAGGATCGGGTTGCACGCCGCAACAGGTGAAATAAGGGTGGATTGATATGGTAGAATAAGGGTAAATTTATACTGATATGGTGGGATCGGGTTTCACGCCGCAACATGTGAAATAATGGTGGATTGATATGGTAGAATAAGGGTGAATTTGTACTGATATGGTGGGATTGGCTTGCACCCCGCAACATGTGAAATAAGGGTGGATTGATAAATTGAAATAAGGGTGAATTATGATACTAATTTTTTATATGGTGGAATCGGGTTGCGCGCCGCA
>AWOL01S0064142.1:0-32750 GCA_000715115.1 Nicotiana otophora
CCCATTTGACTTACTGGGTTGAAAATATATTATTTGTACTTTTGTACTGAATTTTGTAATAAATTTACCAAGTATGAGCTGGGTTTGGATGAACCCATAACATTAGCGCTACCCTAGCGGATGAATTGGATGAACCCATAACATTAACGCTACCCTAGCGGATGAATTGGAAAGAAACTTTGTACTCTTTCATTTTTAGTTTGATGACAATTGATCAAGAAAAGGTCTTAAGCACGTGCGATTTATATAATTATGTTGACTTTATGTTATTCGTGCATACATCTATTTTGCATTTGTTCTTTCATAAGATCTCTTTTTAAAGCGCGGCCGATTTCTGAGGTTGCAAGATATAAAATGTACTTTGCATGATGATGCGCTTACTATTTTGTTGTTGGTGGGTCCTAAAATTGAAATGTATAAAAATGTATTTGCAGGATGATGTTCTTTGTGTTTTGTTATTGGTGTTGATCCAACAATATTTGTACTAATAGCTTCATCAAAAATGTTATTTGTACTGATGGAGTTGGTTTGATTCTGAACTGTTTGCTTTAATTATTGCTTCTTTTTCTGATGTAGAATTTTTAGTTAAACTTGATGAGTTTTGTATTATGATCAAATTTGACATTTTCTTTGTGTTATTATTGAAGTCGATCATCTTACCGATTGTGATTATACAGGTAGCATATACTGTGATGCATGACTTTTTCGACACACCCAATGTTCTTCTCCATCATATTGTTGTTACTTCTTCAAGTGTTTAGTATAAATTATTATATTGGAAATTCTTCTTTCAAATTTTCCTTACACTTGTGTTCTTGCAGGTTGAGCTCAACTTCTATGATGTTGCCAGCTCATCAACTGTATCTCTCATCTCATGTTCAGACCCAATGTGTGCTTCGACTAAGCGTTGGCTATTATGTGTCAAATTTATTATATTTTGACACAATCTTCGCTACCTTGCTGATTTGCCATCTCTTCAGCACAAAAATCCAACTGAAATTATGTACCTATTTCAATTCTATGATGTTAAAAGCTATATTGTGGTAATAAACAACAAATGCATGTTTCAGCAGAATATCCAAAAAAGCTTGAAAACCACCGGGCAATAATAATGACAGAACACGAATTGTAAGTATCAATTCCAATAAAAAATAAGTAATAAATTTTCTTCTCTCTTTTTTGGTTTCTAATTGAGCAAATACCATCGTTTNCGTTGGCTATTATGTGTCAAATTTATTATATTTTGACACAATCTTCGCTACCTTGCTGATTTGCCAACTCTTCAGCACAAAAATCCAACTGAAATTATGTACCTATTTCAATTCTATGATGTTAAAAGCTATATTGTGGTAATAAACAACAAATGCATATTTCAGCAGAATATCCAAAAAAGCTTGAAAACCACCAGGCAATAATAATGACAGAACACGAATTGTAAGTATCAATTCCAATAAAAAAATAAGTAATAAATTTTCTTCTCTCTTTTTTGGTTTCTAATTGAGCAAATACCATCGTTTTTTCCTTCTCATTACTTTTATCTTTTGCTTTGCAGATTCATGAAATCCATCCAAGAAGTTGATCAGGGAGAATTAGTGAAATTGTCCAGATAAAGTGATATGAATAGGCATCTCATATGAACAGCTTATGTAGTAGAACAACATGGACCGGTAGAAAAGCTTTGTAGATAGAGTTGAGTAGTATGAAAGTTTAAAATACAGCCAAAGGATGCTTTCCACACGATTGAAGTGCAAGGACTACTTCAATTTTTTTTTAAAAAAAAAAAAAACATCCATGAAATGGATGATCAAGTGAAATATTACTTTGATACATATATTCTTTATAATTAACTCAATTTATTTGTGACTACCGCAACAAATAAAGACAACTTTAGAATTCGCATGGCCAAGATTATCTAGTATATATATAAAATCTTTCAAGACGAGAGGCGAATTCATAATTATAAAGAAGTAAATGTAAATGACTATTGCGCTAGCTGTTCTTTATAATAAGAGGCACATATTGATTTAATTAAATGAAAATCAATTATGAGGTAAAATTTATTTTTCCCCGCCTATAACTGTCACCAAAGTATGATCATTCAATCAAGTCAAAGAAACTACATTATAGCTGAAATATGAGATAATGGAGGAGCTTAATCTTCCTATATTTTGAGCCAGCACTTTATACAAACCAATTGATTTTCTTTTTAATTCCCTTAAAACTGATACTAGTATTTTGTAACTGGAAAAGCAGGCAATTTTTACCAGAATAATATGACGAACTAATTGTTCAGAGGAACTATATATAGACACTGGTCTCCCTGTCCTATTTGCAACAAAACAAAAGATAAATGATACACGAACCCAAAATAAAACACTTGAAATTTACTGATTGAAGCAAAATTCCGAAGATTATGATGGCATTTGTGATTACAGCAGGTTTTTCTAGTCTTCTTTTACTCTTGCTAAAAAAAACTGTTTAAACCATCGCAAAACTTGAGAGATGGAAAAGGTAGAACGCTTTTGCTTTCAATAATAAGAATTCGATCCTAACCTCCTGAGAATGCTCCTATACTTTGCAGGGCTATCATACCAAGTAGTTGTATTAATAATTTCACTTTCCAACCAATATGGATCTTCTTTCTTCTCAGTCAGGCTTCTGAAGTAGCTTTCCCACCGTGCGATTGTGCGCCCTAGACGAATACTCTTTTGCCTTAGAAAGATAAACTTGAGAATGTCCTTTGTGAACACATTCATCTCCTCGCCTTCAATTATGTAGATGTACTGAAATGAAGTACAACTTAAATGTCAAGAGTAAGCAAACTACATGTAACGAACAACTTGCTTCGTGTGCTATATATTACTACAACAAGCAGACACTTGTGGTTGGTTGGTTTAAAACCCTTTCAAAACGTTTTCTTCATTTGAAGCCTTCCACTCCCATCAGATGAGAGATCAGGCGTAATCTATCAAAGGCTAAACATAAAATACATGATTATCATAGGCTGTTTCTCTTTATTCAGTCTGTCACGCTACAACTCTAGCTGAAAAGGTATTAATTAGTTAAGTTAGAATAAGTTTTGGATAAGCCAATAACAAAACAAATCACTAGCTAAGTTAACCTGCAAGGATTTGCTTTTAGGGTAACACCGTCTAATTACAGAGACGGATCCAGGATTTAAACCCTATGCATTCAGCTTTTAAAGTTTTTAGTATTGAACCCATTATATTTTTAAAGTTATGGGTTCATATCTATTATTTTTATAATTTTAATAAATTTTTACTCCGCGTCAAAAGTTATGGATTCAATTGAACCCGTCGGTAATATGCTAGGTCCGCCCCTGCATCTAAAGGAATATAAACAGTGAGCTACAGAACACATATATCTCTGCACAAAATATCGATGAGAGAGAGAGAGGGGACAATTACCAAAAATATGAAGCCCATAGTTGCCAAGACTGCTTGTACAAGCTCATCCAAGATCCCTGAAATACCTTCATCTGGCTCACCAGAACCGTCACTGCCTCCTCCACCGCTACCACCTGGGCGATCTCCACCCCCATCTCCTCCTTCATAATATTCTTGTTTTTTTATCTGTTGCTTCAATAAATCCTCAACTGACGGTTCCTTCTTCAAATTTCCCATGGCTTTCTCAAGTGCTTTCCAAGGAGAAGCCTAGTCAGACAGTAGTGCCAAGTGAGGTGTTATCTTCTCATGTAATAAACATCCATAAGCTTGTTTTGCTCAACTAATGATTTTCAACAGAATGTTAGGAGCTACTTTATCCTCATGTTTTATGCAGTTTTATCGGAAAGAAAACCAGCTTATGATACATATGTTGTGCGTTCAAGGAAAAAAGAGTCATCTGTTGTTAGCTTTTTTTTTCTTCTTGGATAACCGTAGTGTCCGGACCAGCTTGTGCGCACCACCATCAACAGATATCAGGTAACTCTGTCCACCAATGCTTGGACAGATGAGAAGAAATCACCTAATGTTTTTGCCTCAACTGGGATTTGAACCTGAGACCTCATGGTTCTCACCCACTCCATCGACCACTAATCCACACCCTTGGGTGCATCTGTTGTTAGCTTTAAAAATGCAAGCACAATATATCTATTCTGCATGGATAAAAGACGAGCTGAAACAAATTCACACAACATTGTAACAAGAAACAGATTTCTTTTGAAAAATAAGGAGAAGAAAAAATGTGAGACTAGGACTGGCATGTGGGCCGGGCCGGTCCCTAAACGGGCCAAGTGGGCCGGTCCAAACAGTCCCGGGCTAAAATGTCTTTTTGTAGGAACCAGCCCGGAACCGGGCCCACGAACTCATGGTCCCGGGCTAAACGGGCCGGGGCCGTGGGCTAAGTGGGCCCAACGGCTAACTATTTTTAAAAAAAATAAATAAATAGAAATTAGAGACAAAAAGATGTTAAAAAAATATCTAAGGCAATGCCTTGTAAATTTTATTATAGAATTGTGACTTAAATTTTTTAATTCAAATTTAAAGACAAAAATATTGTAAAGAGATATTCAAAGCAATGCCTTGTAATTTTATTATAGCATTAAAAAAAATGGCAATATCTTTCTTAGTCTTCCTCCCCCCTATGGAATGAGCACAACAAGGTGCTAATACCACAATTGAGAAGAAAAAGAAACTAATCAAGATGTGCCAAAATACAAGTTACATAATACATACTAATTTTTGTTCATACAAGTTACATTGTATCTCTTTCATAAATCCTTCAAGGTCCGGAGGAAATCCTTCATTTGGATTAGCAGGGTTATCACTAGTTGGGTTAACATCAGCAGCAGGACTAGTGGGTGTATCATCATCCGATTGAGTTTCATCACGATCAATTTCCTCATCATCATTTTCATCAATAGTATTATAATTATTAGAATAAAGAGCATTCATTAATTCATGGTCTAATTGTTCACCGGGTGCTATATTATGGCAAAATTGACTCACGGTAAATTGTAATAAACTATTATCGCTATAAAGAATAGCAGGTGTAGGACGGATATGGGGTTTGATTCGGGGAGCCAGGGGCAGGGGAGGAGGAACAGCATGACCACTAGATTCGCCTCTCTTAGATTTTCCCTTATTCTTATTTTTGGAAAAATATTTTTTTAAGGAAGCCATCTTAATTAATCAAGTAATAGCAAATAAATAAAACAAACAAAAACTATAATATTAAGACTTGAGAGATGGAACGAGTTTACCGAATTGACGAACAACTTGTTGAAAATTGATTATCGTTGAAGACTTGAATACTTCAATTCACCAACTTCACAATTTTTTCACAAATTGTAACAGCCTCAATATTTTTGAACTATTTTTTGGAATAAAATAAGCAATAGTAGCAATTATAGGAGAAAATTAGAGAGAAATTGTGATAGATTGATATTGATTTTGTAAAAAAAATGAAAGAATGAGGGGGTATTTATAGTTGAAAATAGGAAAAAAGTGTAATTATAAAAAGTTTGGGGTTAAAACAAAGTTAGGGGGGTTCAATGGCTATTTTCTAAATAGCCAACGGCTATTTTTGACAGCCCAACGGCTGTTTTTTAAATTTTCCAAACGGCTAGTTTTTTTAAAAAAATAATTACCGTTGGGACCGTTTGGCCCGCCAAGGGACTGGTCCGGTACCGGTCCCTTAGCGGGCCAAACGGTCTCGGTCCTACCGGTTCCAAAACCAAGAACCGACCCACGAGACCGGCCCAGGCCCACATATACCGGTCCTACCTGTCCCGGCCCACTTAGCCTGTTTGGTCTATTTGAACCGCGGTCCCGGGCCAGTCTCGGTCCCGGACCGGCCCACTTGCCACCCTTATGTGAGGCTATCAAATAGGAAGCAGATTATATATGTTCACCGAGCAAATTCAAATACCCATATTAAACAAAATAAGAGGAAAAAATAGACTAAACCTTAAAGATAACTTTATAAGAAATGTTAAGTTTTTCTTAAAGCAAGTAAAATTAATACACCACAACTAGGGGTGGCAAACGTGTTGGGCGTGTCGGGGCGGGTCGGATATGAGCGGCTCAAAACGGATAAATTATCCGACCCGACCCAAACTTAATACGGATAAAAACAAGTTAACCGGCGGATAATATGAAAACCCTCAGAGTTCTTAAACAACCCTACTTTTTTCTCAGTCAAGACTCACAATAACTAAGAGTCCAACTGAGGCCTATGCTAATAAGCACGTGACAATGGCCTTGCAATTATCTTAGACCCACAAGTTTTAGAATTCCCTCCTCATTTCACAGCCAAGTGTCATGATGGCATGATCGGAAAGAGCACGTCTAGGGTCGACACTACATAAGTAGAAGGTATGTAAGAATATGCAAGAACGCCTTGCACTTATCTTAGTTAACTTGATAGCTTTTACACCCAAATGATCCCAGAAAGTGCAAAGAAAATAAAGGGAAGAAAATATACAGGCAGAACATATACCCCATCTCTTTCATCAGAGGCGGATCCGAGATTTAAATTCTATGGGTTTCAACATTAAGGTTCTTATCATTGAACCCATTGTATTTTTCAATTTATGGGTTCATATCTACTATTTATTATAATTTTAGTAAATTTTTACATATAAATTTATGCTCCGCATCGAAAGTTATGGGTTCAGTTGAAACCGATGTTAGAAGGCTAGATCCGCCATTATCTTTCACCTTGGGGTGGTATCCTGGAGGTGGATGAAGCTTTGGGGCATCTCCTTCCCCCCTTTTTTTTGTTGTGATAGGTAACTGCGTAAGTACACGGCTTTGAAGAATCTCAAAGTAAAACAAAAACCAAACCATATATAATCGTTCCTTAAGAACAAAATCGAAACCACTGCATCTAGCGGGAAACCTTTCTTCTGGTTGGATTAATTTGTGGGTGGTTTTGATAATTTTACATAAACTAGAATATTTTAATTAACTAGTCAAATTTTCCTTGTCCTTATCAGCAGGTTGAAGCTTGTTGTTCGATGCTTGTGGACGAACTTTACTCCAAATTCCCTTTTACATGTGTTCGAAAAATTGGAACTTTCTTTTAGTGTTTTTACCAAATAAAATAAACCTAAACGTGTCCGTGTGAACTTGCTCACATGGCCTGTCCCAAGCCCAAATGAAAAATGAGGACGGGTAGGGTGATAGCTTGAGTAAAACTAGTCAATTTATGATGAATCTACACAATCAACAGAAGAAAAATAAATTTATATAGGCAATATATTTGCTTAGTCATGTATGTAAGCTTATATTGCATCCAGTGTTTGCTAGGGGTCTTTTAATCTTGTTCGAGATTTTCTTATAAAAAATGTAGAGAACTCTGAATTCTAAGAATCTATATTATGGAATATTGGAATAAAATGAGTCAAAATGGAGAGAGATGGATATTGAAGATTCATAAAGCTGACCCTAACTAGCTTGAGATTGAGGCGCAATTGTTTATGTTTACAAATAAAACAAACCTAAAGCATTTCATAAGTTTGAAAATAACAAACTCAACCACTAAAAGAAACCATCAACCTGTGGCGACTTGCTTTGGTTTATTTTGGACAATTTGGGCGGTTTCATGGTTTCTTTGTTCACCGCTAGTTATTCCCTCCGAGTAAAGATATTAAAATTAATCGACACACATATAAAATGAATGATCTTCCAAAAGAAAGTTACCTCATTGTCATTGCTTGCCTTCCCCTTGCCACCAAATAAGCATACAGTTCTGCACAGCTGCGGTCTGTATACAGCTACTTTCGCATTAAGGGAGGTTTTCGGGAGTCTTGTGCCCAGATAAGTTGAAGATAGTGTCGTCAGTTTTGAAGTCCTTTTTAGAGCAGTGAGTGATGGAAAGGAAGCATTGAAGTCGGAGGCAGGATGGCAACTGTTTATGCGAACGCAGCTCATCTCATCAAATAACCAGTCACTTACAAGACCTAATCACATCATTCAACAAGGGCGGCTCTAGGGTAAGGCAAGTGAAGCCCTTGCCTTAGGCCTGCAAGCTCGGGCCCAACACTTTGGACAAATAATATTGTGAAAATGTGTATGGCACATATTTCTGTTATGCTTGTATAAAGCAGATATTAATGTATAAAGTGAGACCAAGCAGACAACAACAATGACAGAAACACAAACTGTAAGTATCAATTCGAACAAAAATAAGTAATAAATTTTCTTTCCTCTCTCTTTCTGTTTCTAAATTGAGCAAAAACTAGAGCCTTTTCCTTCTCATCACTTTTAGCTTTTGCTTTGCAGATTCATGAAATCCATCAAAGAAGTTGGGTAGGGAGGATGACTGGAATTGTATAGATATAGGCACTTCATCTAAACAGCTTATGCAGTAGAACAACATGGACTGGTAGGAGACCTTTGCAGACAGAGTTAACCAGTATGAAAAGTTGAAGTACAGCTTAAGAATGCTTTTAACACAATTGAAGTGCAAGAACAACTGTAGTGAAAAAATGTAGAAACAGAAAAGATGTTAGCATTCATAACTTGTAGAGCCTTGATCTTTTAGAAAAAGAAAATAAATTGAGATAGAAGAAATGCATGGTTTAGCAGTTTTAGCAACACAATTTCAGTAGCAAAGACCATTTTGCAGGGGTAGACCACCAACATAGTGTACAACATCTATTTAGTAGATTTAATGGGAAGACAATCATCAACAGTTTAAATCGCTTACTTTGAAATTTGATGAACAACGACAATAACATTTACGCAAATCAAGAAGAGAAGAAAATACCTGCAAGTTTGCAGATTCACCTTTTTCACCTTTAGCTTCAGATATTGGTTTTTCTGCAAGGACCTGCATTTTGTAAGAATGAATTATACATGTAACCATGGTATATTCATTAACGAGCAGCTTGAAAGGTAAACTCTCTCGAAAATAAATTTGCAACTCTTGGTTTATCAAGTAACACAGATATGATATTTTTACAAATCATAAAAATATATTCATTAATGGGCAGCTTGAAAGGTAAAACTTTCTTGAAAACAGGTTGCAACTCCAGCTCCACCAAGTAACACAGATGTTGATAGTTTGACAAATCAGGAATAACGGTCTCACTTCTAATCAAGAACAAAAAGTTTTTCATAATTCTTGATACCAGCTTATACTCCAAAAGGTTAGTGCTAAAAGATTTATCACAGTACAAAAATAATAAAATCAAAATACTTACTAACAACTGTACAACTTCTCTTTTTTTCTCAAAGCTGAATATGATAACAAAGAGTGCAAGAAGACAGACAATCACATAAAAAGACAACTCAACAAATTTATCAGGACCTTATCTCCAAACATAGTCCATCCAGAGCTTCGACTTTATTATCCACAATTACAAGGTATCCGACTTTAAGGAGATCCAATAGGCAGAATATCTATCTTTATCTCTATCTAGCTAGCTATAAAAAATTATTTAGCATTACAAGTTTATTATAACAGAGAAGAACAAATTCATTATGAGTAAGATATTGAGAAGACAACGAATGCTCCTTTTTCCGGGCTTGAGATCGGCTGTATAACTCAAACATGTGCGGAGTTAAAAAAAATTTGGTTCTTGACGTAAGAATTAACATGACCTGCCATCACATTGTGATCATAGAGAAGAAACTTTACTACAGTCAGGTTTCTTTGACAGAATTGAATATAGACACACTCTGTAGACTTCTCAAGCTGAGATACCACTGTTAGAATCATATTTTTAACTTCAATCATCGCAACATTTGATATTTCAGGAGATCTCCTTAAACAGAGATTCTTATACAATCCATTTTCAATCACTGTACAAATTTTGTAATCTGAAGTGAGATGGCTTGGGAAAAAGATAAAAGGGATGATAAAGACATAGAAACCTTGAATTTTCTGTTTCAACAAAGAAACTCTTGCATTATTTTTTTTTTTGATGAAGTAAGTGAGTATTATTATCAAAAGGCATCAAGAAGATGCAGATGTTACAAAGAAACAGAAAGTATCAGCCCAAAAATGTCAACAAAAGCTCTATCATAAGACTAAGGAGCTGATAAATTCCAAAAAGGATCCAGTGTTATAAACAGGGGTAAGATTAACCCAGCTAAAAAGATTAACTAAACATTTGGCTTTAAGAGAATGATTGGCAGTTAAGACCCCATCAAAACATCTCTGATTCCTTTCGGTCCATATACACCACAAAATACAAGCAGGAACCATAGCCCAGATCCTTTTTATGTTTTTATCAACTTTCCATGAGCATCAACTCACAAAAGCCTCCCTAACACTACATGGCATAGACCAATGCACACCAAAAAGAGCTAGGAACATGTTCCAAATGTCTGTTGCAACTGAGCAGTGAAGAAACAAATGATTAATTGACTCAGACTTGCAGAGGCACATGTAACACCTATTAGGTAGCTGAAAATTTCTCTTTATGAGATTGTCTTGTGTTAAGCAAGAGCCCTATAGAGTGATCCAGCTAAAACAGATAACTTTTGGTGGCAGTTTAGTTCTCCAGATTAATTTCCAAGGCTATTGATCAATCATTTCTTTATTGGAACTCAAGTGGGAGTAGCCTGTTTGACGGAGTAAATGCCCTCTTTGTTGTTGTCCCATTTAAGCTTGTCTCTTCCCTGGCTGGCGAGTGTGTTGTTATGCAGGCTTCCAAGAAGTGAAGCCAAATCTTCTATCTCCCAATCATTAAGATCCCTTCTTAGGTTTAGATTCCATGTATTGTCCTGCCTGTTTTGAGCAATAGTAGACTCTGGATTGGTTGCAATTAGGAATAATCTTGGGTAGATCTCCTTTAGTGTAGTGTGCCCCAACCATTTGTCCTTCCAAAATTGGATGCGTGCACCATTTCCCACTTGCAGTGATGTGTTTCTTGAGAAAATATCCCAAAGTTTCATGATATTCTTCCACAGTCCAGTTCCATATGGTGTTCTAACTACTTTAGTGCACCGGTGTCTAGAAGTCCCATACTTTGCTTGGATGATCTCTTTCCAGAACCCAACTTCCTCCTGGTTATACCTCCAGTACCACTTCATAAGCATGCTTTTGTTGTGAAGTGCCAGATCTTTAACTCCAAAGCCCCCAAGTGTTTTGGGCATTGTAACTTTGGACCATTTGACTAAGTGGAACTTATGCTCTTTACTGTTACCCTCCCATAGGAAAGATCTTCTGAGTTGGTCAAGTTGTTTTTGCACTTTGACTGGGATTGGGAATAGGGACATAAAATAGGTAGGTATACTATCCAAAACACTACTGATGAGTGTTAATCTACCCCCAAAAGAAAAGTATTGTTGCTGCCATGATGCCAATCTTTTCTCAAACTTTTCAATGATCACATTCCAAATGTCAGTTGCCCTGAGCCTAGCACCCAAGGGGAGACCTAAGCAGGTAGTAGGAAATGATCTTGTGGTGCTGAACATAATGTCAGCCAGCTCCTCCAAGTCAGGTACCATATAAATGATACTCTTGGACATGTTAATGTGAAGTCCTGAAATAGCTTCAAAAATCATCAGAGTAAGATTGAGATATTGCACTTGAGTTTTTTCTGCACCACAGAAAATAAGGGTGTCATCAGCAAATAAGAGGTGGGATACGTCGATTGATGAGCCTGAGATGTTCCCCACTTCAAAACCTTTCAACCATTGCAATTGCTTGGCCTTTTCTAGCATTCTACTAAGCCCCTCCATAGCTAGAATGAAGAGAAGGGAGACAGGGGTCCTCCTTGCCTAATCCCTCTTTTTGGAGAGAAAAATCCCACTGGGCTTCTGTTCACAAGAATAGAGCACTTCACTGAGGTGAAGCTATATCGAATCCACTTGATCCATCTTTCACCAAATCCCATTTGCCTTAATATTGATATAAGGTAAAGCCAGTTGAGTTTGTCAAAGGCCTTCTCAATGTCAAGCTTAAAAAGAAGACCCGGTTCACCACTTCTTTGTCTCTAGTCCAGAACTTCATTGGCAATAAGGGCGGCGTCGGTGATTTGCCTACCTTTTATGAATGCATTTTGATAACCAGATACCAGCTTCCCAATCACTTTCTTCAGCCTCTCTGTTAGCACCTTTGCCACTATCTTGTAGAAACTACCAATAAAACTAATAGGCCTAAAATCCTTGAGTTCAATTGCTCCTTTTCTTTTAGGAATGAGAGCGATAAAAGAGGCATTAAAGGATTTTACCATGTGACAATTGTTGTGGAAGTGGTTGAAAGCTCCCATGAGGTCCTGTTTTATAGTGTCCCAACACTTCTGATAGAAAGCCATGGTAAAGCCATCAGGACCAGGCCTCTTGTCGGGTGCACAAGAGTTGACAGCATTCTGAACCTCCTCTTCTTCAAAGTCATGTTCAAGAGCCTCTTTATCCTCTGCAGCCAAACATCCTAGGCCTTCAAATCTAGTCGTAGGTCTCCAGTTTTCATTTTCCGAATATAACTCTTGATAGAAATCAAGGATCACCTCTTTCACCTGCTCTTTATCTTCAATGATGTTATTCCCCATCTGTATTCTATCAATGCAGTTGTATCTCCTATGTGAATTGGCCATCTTCTGAAAGTATAGTGTTTCTATCACCCTCTTTCAACCACAAGCACCTAGACTTTTGTCTCCATAAAATCTCTTTTGCTCTAGCTAGCTATTGTATTTCCATTCTCAGTTTCAACAAGTTGTACTTTTCAGATTGAGTCTGTATCCTTCCTTCAGTTGCCTGCTCTAGAATGAGGAGTTCTTCCAAAACTCTATTGGTTCTGCTGCTTATCTTGCCAAAAATCTCCCTATTCCAAATTACTAAGTCCTTCTTCAAAAGTTTCAGCTTTTGTGATAGTATGAAATCTGGAGAACCATTAACCTCGTAGCCTTGCCACCATATTTTAACCATGTCAATAAAACCTTCTTGTTGCAGCCACATATTCTCAAATTTAAAGTAAGATGGTTCGGTTGTCCAACCACCACTTTCCAGTACAATTGGTCTATGATCTGAGACAACCTTGGGGAGAGCTAATTGCTTGACAGAGCCAAATAGTTCGTTCCACTCTGAAGATATCAAAAATCTATCAATTCTAGAGGCATGCAAAGAGTCTTCCCCCCTTGCCCATATATAAGAAGCTCCTTGTAAAGGGAGATCAACTAAGCCCATATCTTGAATGAATTCAGAGAAGCTTTTCATGACCCTAAATCTTCTTATACAATTGAATCTTTCACACTCAAAACGACAGACATTAAAATCTCCTCCTACAACCCAGCTTTCATTCCACAGACCCCTTGCAGCAGCCAATTCATTCCAAAAATCCACCCCCGTAGACCCCAGTGAAGCAAAATCTAAAGTCTACATGAATTCCTTCCAGCATAGCCGAAACAGAGTGTTGTTCCGGGTGTGAATCAATGCAGTTCCATTGCCTTCTATCCCACAAAATAATGATACCTCCTCTTTTACCACTAGCTTTTAATTCAACCCAATCTACCCATCTTGAGCCCCAAATTTGCCTTGCAACAGCGACAGAAAAGTTTTCAGTCTTCGATTCTTGTAGGCACAGAACATTTGGCTTGTATGTTTGAATCATTGACTTAATGGTGCTTCTCTTGCTTTTATCATTGAGGCCCCTTATATTCCAGCTAATAATTTTGATTTTCATTCGGAGTATGACTTGTGATACTTGCCCCTAGTTGACCCTGTTCACTTGCCATATTTCATGGTGCATTCCAGTTTTTTAGCTTTACTATCGGCCTTGTTTTTTAATTTTTTAACCCCACTGCTATTCTCCCTTTGCTGTTGAAGTTGACTTCTTCTTCTTTCTTCCATTCTCAGGATCATGTCCAGAATCTCATGCTCGAAACCTGCTGAATTTACCCCAAACGCCTTGCATGCCTTGGTCATGGCAAGCTTGGCCCAATGGGAGCTCTTGATTACCGCATGAGTATGCACCAACTGATGCCCCTGAAAATTGTCACCATGCCAAGGAAGAAGCAAGGTGTCTCTACCAGAAGGAGAAGAAAAATCAGAGAAATCATAGTCAGGGGCAGTAACCACAGTAGCTAAAGTGAGATCTGGGTTAAGCGAAGGAAGAATGAGAAATGGGTGCTTGTATTCAGCTTCATCATTTGCTTCATCATCTCTAGCACCAGATGTTCCACAATCAGCGTGAAAGTCTGTTTGTAAAGGCTTCGGTGGGGTGGGTTTCATATTTATGGGTTTAGTAGAGACCAGATTAAAGAGTGATTGGGCTGGCCCAGTAGCTCTCCACTCATGCTTTTGTTTCCCTTTTGAATTAAAAGCAGCTCGTTTCCCTTTCTTCCCTTTTGCATAATAAGTATGGTCCAGAACCTCATGTAGGGTAGGGCCCTTTAACATTTGGGCCTTTTTATCATTAATTGGCCCAACCCTAAGAGCATATTCAAAATTTAAATCAGGTGATACAGCTGTCCTGTGGGTTTTCTCTTTGGACAGCTGGTCACAGGACCGAAAGTCACAACTTTTGACATTCTTTCCCTGCGGCAATGACTTTAGCGTGGACATCTGAGATGATGGAAATTTCATAAACTTGTTCCCTACTAACAAATCAATCTTATTTGGAAATTCTTGAGAAGAACCTATGATGCATATACGAGCCCAGAGAAGGTGATTTCTCTTCCTTGCGTCATCATCAGTGCCGATATAACCACCACACTTGTCGCCAATAAACTTCAGTGTTTCTTCTGACCACGCATGAAGAGGGATACCAAAAGCTCTAATCCATCGATTTTCAAAATTTGGTACTGACTCAATTGTTCCGGCGACCGGAGACCACCAACTGAGAGTGAGTTTTCGCCCATTCCAGTACCATTCGCCAACCTTAACCCTCTCTGCCTCCTGCTTCGAAGGGAGCTCGAAGAGGAATTGATTGTGAGTAAGGGGAGTGACTCTCAGTCCTGCCGCCATCCTCCACCTCTTTAGAAACCAATTTTGAATAACCTCTGCGCTTGGGCTTGAACTGAATGGATCATTAAAAATACCCACCAGACAACGTGAAAGGCAACTAAGCAGCTGAACACCGGTATTTTTCGGCGTGGTCTGAGGTTGCGTCATTATTTCTGGCCATTTCTGCACATTAGTTGCAGCGCTTTACGACTTCTCCGGTGAGGTGAATCTTGATAGATCTGGGCCTGATGGCTTGCCCAAGAACCTGAGTATTTTATCGGCAATATGACTCCAACCGATGTTATATTCTGCCTCCGGTATTATGACCGTCGATTTTCTGTCACCCAACCACTTTTCAATCCTGATAAAACGCCCATGGATGTTGTAATTCTGATAAACTCTGTGTAATATGTTCTGTTGCTTCCTTCCCCATCTTTTGTAAAGATCCCCTACCCCCTGGATGCCTGCTTAAGGGAGATGCAAATCCAACGAAGATTATCTTCACCAATTTTTAACTTGCTGGTAAAGCGTGAATTGCGCTCAATAAAAAGAAACCACCTATAATTTCCCTCACTAATATCAGAGATTTCGAAAGATTTATCTTGAGAAGTGAAAAAGATCCTTTCTCCCATATTAATATTTGGCTAAGCCACTGTAAGGCCTCACCGGAAAGAGAGTCAGAGAGAAGGAAGGGGTTGGTGCACATATCCCAAGTCAGAGAGAAAAAGTAGAGAGAAGCATATTAATTATTGAATGGGGGACTATAAGAAACACTTGCATTATTATATACGCGTATCAATATTTGAACAACATAAGGCACTAAGTACTAAATGTTGATGAAAGTGGCTCTAAGTAGAAAAACGTAAAAGATTAAGTCCTCATCAATAGAAATAACAATTGAATATTAGACATGACAATTGACATCATAGCCCATTGATTGGATTCGGATGGTTCATTTTCCCTGAAAATCATGTTAGACGACTTCATGCTCATGCATAAACATAATTTTGTTGTTTTACTCTTGCAGTCTACGAAGTATGAATTTTACGATCCAAAAGCTTACTTTTTGATATCTCCAAGGTTACTTCTACAACCCAAAAAAAAAAAAGAGAAAGAGCACAACTTAGTTTTTCCTTTTCTAAGTTACTACCACCATATTACCTGATGGCTGATGCCACTTGTCGTTTATACATCTTCTTAAAACTTTCTATCGCTCTCTGTAATTTGTATTTTGTCCCAAGGTATCATTGACAAATTTACTAATGGGTCGCGGCCTTCATCAATCTTCGAATACTAAACAGAATGCCCAGCTGGCTGTTTATTCTACACGTTGCTATCAATTTGCAACTTATTGAAGTTCTGATACACGTGTTTGTCTTTCCTATTAAAGCACTAACTATAACAAATTACGTGGATCTGACATGTATAATTAGACATTCAATGCTTTTTCATGACAACTGAATGCCCACTATTTTATGACACTAGCTATTTTTGACGAACTTTTAAAACCAATATCTTATTGCATTAATATATGGGAAAATATTATTGTGAAGGTGTAATGTTAAAGCGAATTGAATTACTTGTTATATTGTTATTGCTACTCGGTTTTTCTTACTGACAAATAGTGTCGGGTTTAAGTTGAAGAATTGCATAATTTCATACGTTATCCAAATTAATTTATTTTTTGAGATGTCAATTTTTTGGTATCGAATTCTTAAATATTTAGTGTAGTCTACGTTTGCTTATATATATTACATTACATTTTAATATTATAATATGATACATTAGTTATAGTCTATGCGATTTAAATGAATAATAGAGTTTGGAGTAGGTCAGTCAATTAATTTACAGAATATTACCAAAAAAGGGGTATTGCTTCTGACAATAACAAATAAAGTGGAGTCGGATGCTTAATAGACAATAACAAATAAAGTGGAGTCGGATGCTTAATAGACAATTTCTAATATCTAATGTTTCAACTACTTAATATCTGATACAAATTTTAAAGTAAGTGAATGGTTCTAAGCAAATATTTTAGATTTTTGTATTTTGTTTTGTATAATCTCAAGGAAAATAGAGAATAAACAAATAAATTGTAATATTTAACTAATAAATAATATATGAAAATGGTGAAAATACAAAATAGAGGATAAGGCATTACATTCAGCATAAAAATAAATAGAAAATTCACATCACTTTCATTTTTCAATGGATTGAAATGAAAGAGTTGCAAATAGGCACACATTTATAAATGTATAGAAGTTATATAAAATGCAATAAACTGGATTCCTTATCTCAAGATCTTGTAATATATTTGATCCATGTACCAAAAGACTGATCTTGATATTATATAAATAAGTTTTTCTTAATGAGAACAATTGTACATGAACCACTGCATTTTTTATGATACATGGATATAGGACAGTATCATATCAAAACTTATTCTAAAAATCTCCATTAAAGCATTAATTCATATTAAAAGATACTATTTATCGCCAGTTGATGATATACAATTATGAATTTATAAAATCTAATTGTGACTTATTGTTGTTTCTCTACTAAGACTAATATTCATGGGGCATTTGTTTATCTCAAATCAAAACAGATAAAGAAAGAGATGTCATGTATTGAGTAAACTAAATATCCAAGTTGGAGAAAAGGGTGGCTAAAAGAAGATCCTTTATTTACCAAAACATGACTATCGCTCTCTGTAATTTGTATTTTGTCCCAAGGTATCATTGACAAATTTACTAATGAGTCGCAGCCTTCATCAATCTTCGAATACTAAACAGAATGCCCCGCCTAATTTGCTAATGTGTCTCACTCTTAGAAAGTTAAACGGTTAACAAAACCACTATAATTGTGGTTCACCTATATGATCTACGGATCTGCTACGTTATAAAAGTATATGCTATGATAGATTGTACTGTGAGAATTGCTTAAGTAACAGGAATACCATGAAACTTGGATAATAAAATCTTTTTTGTCCCAAAGGTTCTTCCTTTCAACTTGTTGTTCACAAGTTGAAATAATAAATAGTACTAATAGCCAAGAAATAACTAATCTTTCACTCAGCTTATCATCAAAATAACTTTGAAAATAACTTAATGAATATGCTACAACCAGTTAAACTATACGAAATGTTTTTACGCGGTCAATATATCTACTGTGATGCTATAGCGTATCCCTTTATCAGGTCTCAATTTGATTAATTTTAGACTTACACATTTTGTATTTGATTTTATTTTCAAAATAAAACATATTTACTTTTTGATTTATTGATCAACTATGCCGTTTAATTTATAGTGACAAAATTGAGCAGTCAAATCAAGCTGAACCTTAAAAAAGAAAGAATATGAATAATCTTGAATGTTATCTGTTAAATTCTACTAAAATCTGTACAAATTTTATGCCTCACTTGACTTCAACTTAGCTTTAACAAAATAAACTTTAGAAGATGAAGAGAGTACATTGGTCTAATCTGTTAAAACTTATAGTTTAGCATGTAAGATATGTTAGTTTTTATTGAACTATATATTCGTCAAATCTTTTGCAACCCTATACACAGGCAACAAGGGAAATGAAATCAAACAAACAAAGAACCCAAAAATTTGCCAAATAAGCTGACATAACAAATTCAACACACCTGTGGACGAAGTAGCTGAGAAAATGGAGTAGATCGAAAAACAAACGCACCGAACAGAGAAGGAAACCAGAGGATAAGATAGAGAGGCGTAGGGCAGAGCAAAATAAAGCGGCAGCAGTGGAGTGCAAAATTACGTAAATAGTCTTTCCCTGAAAAACACAAATCAGCTAGTGCAGGGACACAACGGTAATTTTCCTAATATAGGAGCACTAACAGCTAGTATTATTTTTAATATTATTTTTAGATGTCGCTCACTTTTGCATTTGAATTCGTGGCTTTGGCTATGGTGATAAATTTATGCCTTTGTGAGCTATTTGCAACAAATTGGCCATCGTTTTCAGTAAATTGGTGAGCAGTCCGCAATTCTATCTCTACGTATTAACTTCAAATGTGAAAGCGAGGAATGATTCTATCTCTTTTTGTAACTATGTATGCGGATCATTGTTACTCATCGTTCTATAATGTATTGTATTGTACTGTATTGTATTGTATCGTTTTATAGATATAACGTTTAAATAGATTGTATCGTTTGATGTTGTTAAATAACATTTTTGTTGTTGGTTTGATTGTATCGTACAGTACTGTAACGGATAAGTTCACTAAAATATCCTCAATTGTTTTAAATAAAATTTATCAAGAATTATACATAAAAATAATTTAAGAAAATTTTTTTCTACTAATTTTTCATTAATTACGTAACTTGGAAATAAGAGCAAAAACCTGGGGGAAAAAAAGTTAACTAATATTAGCAACACCAAAAAAAAAAATTAAAACGATGAAAAGAGACAAGAATCGAACGGAAACTTGGATAATAAAAAGAACAGGGCAAACCAACTCTAGAAAAGATGGAAGAAGACAAAGTAGGTCAATGGGTTGGAGATTTGGAGATAAAATAAAAAAATGATAAAATAGAATTATGGAGTAATAAGTAAGGACATAATTAGAAAAGAAAATAGGAAACGATCGCACCACGCCAAATCGGTTGTTTCATAAAATGGGGGCTTTGGTTGTTCCGGAATAATGAATTTAACAATACGATACAATCAATTTTAAATAAACAATCAAAACAAACATTGTTTTAAGATAACAATACAATACGATACAATGGATAACAACCATCCAAACAAGCTGTTAGTATTTCTGATATCGTGCAATATTTGTTAAAGATTGATTCAATTTTAAAAATAATTTATTGTAAATTCAGTTATTAAATAAAACTAAAATAAAATAGTAGAATAAATTTGATGAAATTTGGAAGTGGTTTAAATCTAGTAAATTTTACCTCCTATAGCAAAGGTATATACCCCTATTTATTATAAATCAAAACCATTTTAAAGTATTATTTTCTATATCTACCTTTTATATTTTATAGCAAAATAGATATTTATGGTATACCCTACCATTAAGGCGTGAAATACGCTATTTATGTTTTTTCTCTCTTTTTTCAGTTACCACATGATCCTATCTCAAAATCTAAGCAAAACATTTCTTCAATCTCTCTCTCTTCTTTCTCTCTCTTCGAACAAAATTCCTCCTTCTAATCTGGCCGAATACTGAAATCGCTGAACACGAGTGCCAAATCTTAATTTTGCTCAAACTAATTAAAACAAGAACATGATTCACTTCTTAAGATAAAATTTTGCTAATTTCCATGAGGCGGAAGGCGAACATGAAGGCCATGCTTTGGCACACGAGAAGTATGGAACACAATCTTCTCATCCGGAAGCATGGACCTTTCTTCTCTTTTTTTTTTTGTTTTTTAGTCACATACAATGATACAAATATATTGTATTCTGTACAAATACACTCAAATATATTATATTTTTGTATAAATATATTATGTTTCCGCCTGAATTTATGTATTCCCAAGATCTGTATTTTTTTAATACAACCGAATATCACTGTGTTTTGTGATTTTTTGTTATTTGAATACAGTCGAATTGAATACGGTGAATTAAATACAATGTATAATAGTGAATATATGTGAATTAAATACAGTATATACAATAAAATTGAATAGAACGGCATATGCCCCGTTTTTTGTTGTTTGAATACAACTAAATTAAATGTAGTGAAATAAAATACAATTCAATATTGCGCTTTCCGTTATTAAACACCCATAATCATTATATTTTTTAGGCGAACTACCTCACTGTATTTATAAATATATTCGCGCGAATACATGAAATACATAATTAAACATCTGTAATCCCTGTGTTTTTACCTCGTTGTATTAATAAATACAGTATCGTGAATACATGAAATACAGAATAATAGCAACAAAAATTATGTAGAATTGATTTTGTTGAGTTATATTAGGAGTGCATCACGTTAGTTGATCCTTTTTCCGTTATTAGGCAGCTAGACAGACCTATTTTTAAGGTGATTGTCGTTATTGTATTCATGAATACATGGCGCGAATACATATGAATACAGTCACGCAGCTCCCATATTTTTAGGCAATTTTTGCTACTGTATTCATGAATACAGTAGTGCGAATACATCGAATACACTACCGTAATAACTGAATAGTAGTATAAAAAGTAATTATGTATATGTTAGCTATATGAAGTTAATAGCCACTAAACAATAGTGGTTTTTGAAAATTCCTCTTAAATCTAAGCTATCATAATCGCAACCCATCTTTAAGGAATGAATTTGTCGCGTAAGAAGGAATCTATGTGATATGTCTACTGAAAATATTAGTTAACACTATATACAATTAAAATATTTATTTTATTATGTAAACCTACTTATAAAATTATTTTACTATGTATACCTATTTTATAAACTTATTTGACCATGTATACTTATAGTACTCCAAAATAAAATATTATGTATTCCAAATTAGAACACTGTAATATGTTTGATTTGAATTTTGTATTTAAAATTAGAAATTTATGAAAATTTTGGTTTGAACATTGAATTTCAAATTAGATAATTATGATATATTTTGTTTGGATATTGTATTCCAAATTAGAATATTATGGCATGTTTGGTTAGAATATTGTACTCTTCATTAAAATATTGTGGCATGTTCGGTTTGGATTGTATTGTATCCCAAATCATAATATTGTGCTATGTTTCGGAATATGTGAGAAGATTTGGAGGTGTATAGTATACTTTTGGAATATTTGATATAATTTTAAAACTTAAGAATATCATGAAAGTAAATTTTACAAATGGATATACTAATCATGATAATAGTTTTACTTGCAGTTAGAATTACAATTGAAACAATTTTTGTTTTCTTTCCTAGTCTTTCTTTAATTTTCTATTACAAAGCTAATTCACATATTCATATGAAATTTATTGCAATTCTCGTTACAATGAACGATAACTTTTTCCTTTGTTTAAGTTAAACAAAAGTGCAGCTAAATCAATCATTACTCATGTCAAATTAGATAGCCTAGTTATGCAATTATATATTTCTCTATCTATGTTTGTATAATTTCGTTTATAGTGAAAGTATAGAACAATTTTCACTCCTCCCAATAGCAGTATATTTAAATTTTATTCTTAAAAATTTAAAAATTATAATCTCTAAGTTCTCTTTTTTTACCTCAAATACTTATATATAAAAACCAATTACATCCGAAGGAATTCAGATAAAAGCTTGAATAAGCAACTTTGAGCGGTGAATTTAGAAATGAAAAAATTTATAAAGAAACAAGGATATCAAAACAGAAAAATAATCAATGCAAAATAGTTGCTTTTCTAAACTTAAAGAGAAAGTAGTACTTCTACTCCTGTAATGTTGGCTCATAATAGAGCGTTTGTAATAGCTTAGTATTATCTATAAAATTATCCTTTGAACCAAAAAAAATTCTTAAATTTGTTGACAAGTTTGTTTTACGAGAATGAAAAGAGTATTGAAAAAAAAGTAAAGATTTTATACAACAAATAAAATATGGGAAATAAAAAGAAGCGCAATAGCCAAACCCATATAAAAGGGGAGCTAGACCCCTAGGTGTGACATTGAAAGATGCAAGGTGGAATCCATGTGATGAGGAAGTGACAGCTTCAAAAAGCTATAGTGAACATATGGCGGGTAAAATGAGGTAGTCCCTACTCTTTCAGTAAACTAATAAGCATGTATAGATGATAAAGGTATGAATTACAATAGCCTGAAAGCAAGTATAGATGCTAAAATTTTATAGAAATCCTTTTAAGCTAACAGGTGAAGCATACATGTTGACCCTAAGCTCCTCAAACTATGGTTTATACATACAAGTGTGTGTATATATATAACACTCCATAATTTATATTTATATAATTATTAATAAAAGATTTTAAATTTTAATATTTGGTAGACGTAAGATTGAGTGAGTTAATCGGATAAATTTTTTTCAGAAAATTAAATAATATATTTACCTTCTCATCAATTTTATTTTTCTTCCTTTATGTATAGTCTTTTTTCATGATTCTCACGATTTTACTTTGGGATAATACATAATTACCCCATTGGGGTTGTCTCACTTTACCAATTGCACCCTCAAACTTTGCGTGAGTCCCATAACCCCTTATATTTGTTCGAAGTGGCATGAGTACCACCTTTTGAGCCCACGTGGCATCTAAATTGTTTTTCACGAAATTTAAGCGCGTGTAATGGAAAAACAACGCCCAACACTGTTTATTTATCATTTTCACTTTTTAAAAATTAATATCCTTTTACTTTTTCTTTTATTTCATCTCTTCGTCTTTCTCCTTAACAAAATACCCAACAAAAGCCAATGCTAGCGCTAAGAAGTCATTGTTAACTGAAAAAGAAAACTCAACGCTAAAGACCAACAAATTAGCAATAACCCAATGAAAAAAAAATACCAAGTTGGGATATATAAAACTGAGAAAGGGATTTCAGTTTTGAAAAAAAAAAAATTGCCATTTTTTCGGATGACTATCTCATCAAAGTTTTTCACCTTCGCTGTTTCTGTTACAAAATCCTTCCCTTCCATCCTAAAAATCATCTTTAGTGCCTTGTTTCTTTTCTTTTCTTTTTCTTTTCCTTCATTTTCTTTTTCTTAATTTTCTTTTCGTAATTTTCCACCTGAAATAATGGGGAATATTCAAAAAGGAAGAAGAAATGAGTAGCGAGGTGGAATGGAACTAAGAATCCAAAAAGAAAAAATATCCAGTTGGGGGTGGGACGATGGAGGAGACTTGGAGAAGGGGGAGGGTTTTGGGAGATGAAGAAAAGGAAAAAAATAAAAAGAAAAGGAAGATACAATTATAAAAACACGTGTCAAAACATGATTGGTGCGTGTCATATACAATTTTAGTTGAAACTGGTGCAAGCCATGAAATGCGGTATTTATTATCTTTCAAACAAAGCTAAGGGGTCATATGACCCCCGCAAAGTATGATGGTGCAACTGATAAAGTGGGACAACCCCAATAAGGTGAATTATGTATTATCTCTTTTACTTTCTAATTTCAACTCAAATTCTCTAAATTAATGGCATTTTTTTGTCACATCTAATTGATCCACATATCAAAAAGCAAGTTCTTTTGTGTCTCATCTTTTAACTAAGAAATCCCTGAGACAAATGTCGCAAGATTCAAAACACGATGGATAATGAGCTCACCATTTACCATTTTCACTTAAGGAAATAATTCAATACCATATGACATGCGCCTTACTCATACATCATGAGTTGCGCTCTCACCACTAGATCAAAGTCATGTAGTTTTTTTTTGTATCTCGATATTATATGGATTTTATAAAAGAAGTTTCAAGGTCTTTTTAATATATTTTGGTTTTAGGCCACAAGTTTTGTTGAGTCGCCCCTCATTGAGGATCAACAATTATTTATAGACTACCGCCCCACCATAAACGTATTATTCAACCAGTTTCATTCACATTTGGTAACTAAATGACACACTCACTGCCTTTAATATTCTTGTCAGTGTTGCATTATCTTAAGTGAGACTCTATAAATTTGATTGAGAATGTGAGGGGGGACAAGTGGCTCTAGTGGGAGACTAGTAAAGCCTTGATTTAGGTCCCCCAAAATTTTTAATAATGGATTTTATAATTTTATTTCAAATTAAACAATATTAATGTTTGTAGAAAAAATAAAAAAGTACAAAAAGAAATTGTAAAAAAGAAAGGAAGGTGTCTACTCTTTAACAATAATATTTTTTTAAAAACTCTGAATTAAACTACTTAAATCTTCATATTAGTAAATATATTTTTTACAACAATATCAAAGGTAACATATTGCAAATACATATCTAATATCTCATTTATTTAAATTATCCTTTTTAATATAGATAATAATATTACTATGTGAAGTTAAAGACTTTATGTTATTTAATAATATATACTATAAACAACAAATATGAAAAAAAATGACAAGATTAATTTTTTTGTATATATTAGGAGTGGACGTCGGTCGGTTAGTATGAAAGTACGGTTCGATTTATCGGTTTCGGTATTGTAATATTAATAACCAAACCAAATCAAACTAAACCAAAGTATTTATGGTCTGGTACGATTTTTTCAAGGTTCGGTTCGGTTATTTCCGATTTAGTATTTCGGTTATTAACGGTGCAAGATTTTTATGTGTTGACTCATGACTGCTCGCTTCCTGTTACATTGTAATATTGGAATAAACTTTATGTTACATTGAAACATTGGAGTCAACTTTTTGTTACATTGGAAATTTAGAATAAGTCTTGTGGTGACCCATTATACATAAGCAGGCAACAACTAATAGCTAATGAAAATATGCAATTGTCTTGGCTTCGTTACCTTTCTAAAAAAAGTTAATACAGTTGTCTCTAAAATACTCTCAACACATTGTAATTTTCTTTTTATACAAGACAAATTTATGCACATCAGAGCTCAGAAAAAATAGAGAACTAGGAAAAAGGTTACTTCCTACATACCTGGTAACGTGAGGAAGAACGATAGAGGACGAGGCGTTGAGGCGGAAGAGGAAGAAGGCGTTGGCAGTCGGCACTCGACATTAGGCAGCAGGCGCTGGGCGGCCAGCAAGAGGAGGAAGGAAGTCAGCTAGTCAGGAACCCTAATTAGAAATTATGAAATGGAACTATGGATGTAGGAATCCATAAGATAGAAATTAGACTTGTGAATTTTGGGCTTCAGATCTGTGGGTTTTGGGTAATACAAATTGGGCTAAAGAGGAGGTGAGTTTGAGCCAAATGGTTAATACTTAATAACTTAAAACTTGCTGGCAGTGGCTGATGCGCCTCCCTAATACCTATTTACTTTAGTATTAAATTATAAATATTTTAAATATTATTCAAAACCTCAATTTTTCGGTTAACTGAAAAACCGAAACACCAAAATCGTTAACCGCACCGAATACCAGAATTAAAAAATATATAAACCGCACACCGACCGAATAACCGATTAAATCGATACCGAAAAAACAAAATTCATAGTTCAACCGGTTTTTTCGATTCGGTCGGCATTATGTCCACCCCTAATATATATGTGTGTATACGTATTAATAAAAAAAGTATAATGCCTCTTATTAAAATTTTTCTTTGGCCCACTAATTTTATCGAGCCTCCCTTGCATTCAAAACAGTAGTTTCAGCAAATCAATGTACATTTCCCCCCTACATTTAATGATTTAATAAAAGCAATGTTTTATGCCAACAAAAAAAAAAAACACTCTAAAATCGAATTCAATCTTATATGCCAAAACCCTAAAACAGAGTCCTGAACTTGTCAAACCTTAAATATTGAGGATTTTACATACTTTCGCAAATTGAAGTTTTAAATTCGAACATTTGTAATCAAAATCTCATAGCAAGAAGTAAAAGACTTAATCTTAAGGAGGAGAATATAGAGTTTACCAGAGAAATTAGACATCGGCGGGCGAAGTGAGCACTGAGCAGAGAACCACCAGAGTTAATTTCGGCAACAGAGATAATAAGTGCAACATACCTATAATAATAGGCTGTTTGCGTGGATTTTTGACTTAATCATTTTGGTGTTGGTATACATAAAAAATGTTTTAAAGTCGAAACATGCTAAAAATTATACTAGTACATAAAAGTATTTGGCTCTTTTTCCTTGCATTTTTTTTACTAAATTGAAAAGTTTTTCTACGGAAAATTTGATTTTGTAGTCTACTACAAGTGTTATTTAGTTTATGATCATTTCCTACAAGAAAGTAATAAACAATAAACGAAGTCTATAAATAAAAAACAGTTTTTTTACATAAGCTCGTTTTCTTCTAATTGTAAATGCTTAAGAGATAATTCCTTACTTCTGGATACTCAAAATAGTCAATTAATTAAATTTATATGTCTATCTATCTGAGGTGTGGTAAATAATCTTTTAGAAAATAAAAGTACAGGTACAAGTAAATGAAGGATAAAACAGATATCAAGTTTGACTTTGAGAACAAAATACCACACGTGTTTAGGTCTCTACTAAACATTATTTGTAAAGTATGCAAATACTATTTGAATGTTCTTTAACAATTTTAACACACGAAGAAAATAAAATTCAAAGTCAAAAGAAAATTACGAGTAATGAGAATATTAAAATTTATAATAAGGAGACTCTTTCCAGCTTTGTCAATATGCCTGTGACACATTGATAGACTTTTCACTTGATTTCCTAATAACTAGATTCTTTCATTGTTGATTATATATTCGCTAGCTTTTTTAGACATCTTATGAAAAATCTTGAACCTTAATATGCCAAATGTTCAACTATTGTAAAATGTTATCTATATCAAGGTAGTTGATACATTTTTGGCACAATCAAGGAGGTGTGAACAGGAGGATTTAAGACACAACTTTTTCCAAAAAATAGTTTTTTTCTATATTATAATCGAGATCATAATTTTTATCAAAAAAAGTTTTTGCTTACATTCAAAGATCAATGAATTAAAACTGAAAGTTATTTCAATAATATTCGTCATTTGTAAAGTCTATTAGTTAACGAATTGTGAGTGGTGAGTTCACTAAAAATTTAAAACTTCAAAAAATCAATTGATAAATTGAACTAAACTTAACTAGACTGACATTACCTATACACAATTACACACACAATACAAATATTTATAAAATTTGGGATTAAATAAAATGATTAAGGTTTTTTTTTTGTTGTGTTAAATTCATGCAATCATACAAAATCTATCATGTCTATATATATATATATATATATATATATAAGAGAATTATTTCTTAAATATATCATAGCATGACAAATTTTTTAAATCACAAGGTCCACAAAACTACGATGACATTTTTGATTTTTTAATGTTGAATTTTTCTTTCTTTTAAAATTGCATAAAATTTAGAATCTTCATATAATTAAGCACATCATCAAGACACGATTAAATAAAGCACATAGTAAAAAAATTGACAAAAGAAGAAGAAAAAACCAAAAAAATTGAAACTAACAACTTGTTCTTCTAGTCTTCAATTAAAAAAAAAAACTTGTTCTTTTACGTGTAGGTTGATCTGATTTTTATTTAGTTGTTTTAATTTTTTATAGGTAGAAATCTATTGCAGTAATCTATTTTTTTTCTGTTAAAATAATGCAGTAAAAGGTGAAAATTTGTCAGAATACAAAAAGTAAAAAACATTTAACTAAAAAGAAGAGAAATGAAAAAAAAGAGAAGTTCCGGATGCACAAATAGAGAAAAAATGGTGTAAGAGAAACAGATGAAATCGCCGCGCTGAAGCATTTTCAGTCCGCCATTGGCGCGAGCTTCCTCTTAGACAAAGCTATAAATAAATCAACTCAATTTACCAGCTTATTTGGGCGCCAACCCCTTTCACCATGTTTCGAAGGTAAACCTAAAGCAAATCTGAATTTGTACCGTATCAATGTCTACTCTAATATTCATAGGTTTTGTTCATTAATTAGGTTATTAAGAACATAAATTATGCTAATTCTTCCGGATTATGGATAGTTAGTTTGTGATTGTCCATATTATTATTGATTTTATTAATTAAAAACACTAGTAGTATTAATTTTACAAAACTATTTGAATTAAACGAATTAGGGTTCTGAGATGAATTTTTGTTGCTTGAAATGAGAACAAAGTCGTTGAGCTAATTTCTTCTACTTTTCTTTTTTAGGTCCATCCTGCGACTTTCGACTGGTCAATCAGTAAAAAGAATTCCAATAGAGGTTACAACACAGGTACTTTTAGATTATCCTCTTATTTTCATGTAAAATTAGATAAAGATGTTCTCTATTATTTATTTATTTATTTACTACTCCTATTTGTTTATCTTTTGTCGGTGCTGGGGAGCCAAACAAAATTTATTGATTGGTGATTAACATATCTCCGGCACTTTTGGTGTATCACATTATGCAGCAGCTTTGTATGGTGTCTCCATTTCATGATTACCATTATGGAAATAAATGTTGGGTGGTGTTAATGAAGTAAATTTGTTATCTTCTGTCACCCATTATAGTAATTTTGCCTAGTTTATGAGGATATTGGATTTGCATAATGAAATACTCCTAATTAAGTCAGTGATGGCTATACATATAGATGCTGGGTATTTGGCTTTCGGATAAAGGCACAGGGAAATAAGTTTTGTTCATTAAAGTTTAAAAGAAGGTGGATCATAGGTGATGGTTGTTAATCTAGTTGGAAGCACAGATGAAGGATGAGAGAAGATGTTTCATACAGGACGTGGTCCTTAAAAAGTTTCCTGTTTAAGTGAATATGTGAAAGTGTTGGTGATTCTTTTATCTTTTCTTTTGCTTTCCTCCTTAACACAAGCAATGAGGGATTAGGGAGGGAAATGTGAAGGGAAATGCAGTCTTGGGTGGGTATCGCATTTTCGTCTACTGTAACATAAGTAAAATTGGAAAAGAACATAACCAAAAATTTGTTGGATGTTAGCATTCTGTACTAGTTTGTGTTATTTTCTTCTTTGCAAAATTGAATACCCAGGCCATTGTTGGCATAGAGAAGTTTTTCTGAAGAGTTCACTAGAGAAGGTAAACATATTTCTTTGGTTAATGAAATAAAACAACTCTCTGAAAGACAAACAAAAAGCTAAAAAAGAAACAACCAAAAGACTGTCAACCAAAAAAACTTACTTGTACTATAATCCAAATATTTTTGAATGTCATCTCTATGACTATTTTTATGCGCTTTTACCTTTTTCTATTTTGACCTATTTTTCCATCTTTGACATTAATTTTATCTTTTGATAAGANCTGTAATTTGTTTTATCTTTTGATAAGATAAATAATTTTATTGATTTGAAAACTCTCGTGTACAAGTAGTTTACCAAAAAAAATGAGAGCACACACATATAGTTTTGTACGATGATAGACAATCTTATGTACAAACAGGAACCTCATAGGTGCACCAAAAGCTAACTAAGAATTATAGGCTTCTCCTTAAATATAGAAAGAAAAAATATAGGAAGTTATTTTCTATCCCCTCAAAAGTTATGCTATTTCTTCCCTTTCATAGGACCCACATGATAGCTAGATGGGCATCATTATATGCCCTAACATCTTCTCTTCCTTCTTATAAAGGCTCAGTCATGTAGCGTATGCTTAGTTGACATAACGTCATCGACTGTACTCTGAACCAATTCAAAGCTACCTTCCTCACCAAAAGTCTGTGATAGCATGGCTTTATTGTAAACATTTCATAGCTCCTTGCACCCAACTTCCACTAGTCATGTCCATGGAATACAACAACAACAACAACAACCCAGTAGAATCCCATTAATGGGGTCTGGGGAGGGTAGTGNGATAAGATAAATAATTTTATTGATTTGAAAACTCTCGTGTACAAGTAGTTTACTAAAAAAAATGAGAGCACACACATATAGTTTTGTACGATGATAGACAATCTTATGTACAAACAGGAACCTCATAGGTGCACCAAAAGCTAACTAAGAATTATAGGCTTCTCCTTAAATATAGAAAGAAAAAATATAGGAAGTTATTTTCTATCCCCTCAAAAGTTATGCTATTTCTTCCCTTTCATAGGACCCACATGATAGCTAGATGGGCATCATTATATGCCCTAACATCTTCTCTTCCTTCTTATAAAGGCTCAGTCATGTAGCGTATGCTTAGTTGACATAACGTCATCGACTGTACCCTGAACCAATTCAAAGCTACCTTCCTCACCAAAAGTCTGTGATAGCATGGCTTTATTGTAAACATTTCATAGCTCCTTGCACCCAACTTCCACTAGTCATGTCCATGGAATGTGGCGTTCTATTTGTAGAGCTTATTGATCAGCATTTTGAAATTCATCACCCTGTTGACCACTTAAAGGTCTGTCACCTCAAGTCCTTCCCTATTCTTGTAGTCGTTGTACTCTCCAATTGACCAAGTGATACTTTCCAGTTTCATCTGCCGAATGAGCCTTTCCACCTTTTCCATCATTGATCATACTAGATTAATACTTTTCCATCATGCTCTTGTTTAATACTTTTTTCTCCCTTTTGACAAGTACCTCCTTTGCCACGTTGCTTCTCTCTTCTCAAATCTTTGAATTATCAGGTTCCACACAGATTGGTCCTTGTTTGAAGCACCACAAGGCAGTTTGAAGTAAATGGTCAGGAGAGGTCCAGTCCTGCAATCAAACACTTGTACTAGGTTTTCAATATTGTCCATATCGCTCATTAGTATTATCTCACACTTCCTGAGGCAGGTCTCGAGTCCTGACACTTTATGGAACCATACAATGATCTATCTCAAGGATGTCAACTAGGAAATATCTGCATCGCAGAAGACCAATGTGTCATCCATGAATATAGGTGTGATTTGATTGTCACTCTACTCTGTTTCCCGATCGAAACAGTGAACCCCTCAAATAACCTGCTGCCACTGCTGTGTGCATCATTTTGCTCAAAGGTTTTATTATTAAGGTGAACAACATAAGAGAACGGGTCTTCCTACTACACATCCCTTGAGCTTCCAAAGAACCAATATGAGCTTCCATTTACTAAGACAAATTTTTTGTTTGTTCAGATACAAGACTTGATCTACTTACTCCATCGATCCATTAACACATTTCCTCATTGCAACAGAATCCAAGAACTGCTAATTCACATGATCATATGTCTTCTCAAGGTCAATTTTGCACAAAATCCCAGGCTTTCCCTCCGTATTCCTTGATCCACTATTGCGTTTGTCATCAAAGTCGCGTCTCAAATCTCTCTCCCTCTCACAAACACGTGATCTCTGAACTCTTCATAATTCTCCTAGCCACCGCGAACAAGATCATAGCTTCCGAGTTCTGACTAGCCGACCCATCTAACGAAGCGTTTAACTAGGCAATTTCTCAACAAACAAAAAGCCTTTTCTCTTTTGTTTGTGTTTGTGTGATACACGTAAATGGGTTGTTTTCCAGTTTCCAATCTTTTGCAGTTTCTTTCCAAATCTAGCATTAGTCATGTCAAAGAATCTTTGTATGTATGTAGTTTGAGCTTTTGAGCCTATAGAGAGATAAACAAGCCATCCTCTTTGGTCATTTCGGTACTTTTTGAATCTACTCACTCTAGAGTTGTCGGACATAAGTGTTGTTTAGATGGGTGAGATCTGGATGAGGACTCAACTACATAGTAGGTACCTAGCCAGTTGCTGAAATTCGGCACATGCACTGGTGTGTAAAGCCCTCTCCCGAAAACCTGCTACTCTGAGTTCAAATTTTTTTATCCCGTGCTGCTTCTTTTAAATGTAAAATTTCTATCATATTTTATCGTTTTTCATAGTGTTATATGATACAAACTTACTTTTTTCTTCTTGCACATGTTACTCTAGCAATATTGTTAGAACATTTACGTATTGTATTTGGAGTTAACAATGTAGAAGTTGATTAATAGATTTTGCGAAGTACAGATTTGCCAATTATAGTTTTATGTTGAAAAACATCCAATCCAAATACCAATTTTTTCTAATACTTTTATTCAAAAATCAGAGACCTAAACANGAACACATTTCCTCATTGCAACAGAATCCAAGAACTGCTAATTCACATGATCATATGTCTTCTCAAGGTCAATTTTGCACAAAATCCCAGGCTCTCCCTCCGTATTCCTTGATCCACTATTGCTTTTGTCATCAAAGTCGCGTCTCAAATCTCTCTCCCTCTCACAAACACGTGATCTCTGAACTCTTCATAATTCTCCTAGCCACCGCGAACAAGATCATAGCTTCCGAGTTCTGACTAGCCGACCCATCTAACGAAGCGTCTAACTAGGCAATTTCTCAACAAACAAAAAGCCTTTTCTCTTTTGTTTGTGTTTGTGTGATACA